>CM077676.1:111941094-112086094 GCA_039707655.1 Elymus sibiricus
AGGTAGATATGGTGAACACTCATGGCAAGAAACTGGGTTTAATGGTTTTTGGATGCACAAGTAGTATCTCTACTTAGTATGAATTTTTGGCTAGCAAAAGATCCTAAGCAAGCACCACATGTTGGAGGATCCATAACAATATAACTTCTATGCAAATATACCCAAACTTAACTCATTACGTTGTCTTCCTTGTCCAACTTCAACTAATTTGCTCAAGTTTGAAAATAATTAATGGGTATTCACAATCATAAAATATGTCCAAGATAATATATTTATATGTGAAAGTTCTCTTCCTTATACTAATCATTCATGAATTTTGTGTATGATGTGGCACCCCGGCTCAGAGAAAACGGAACACCCCGTATTCCAGCCCAGAGATCAAGTCTTCTGGAATACGGCACTGCTTGGCATAGAACAAATCAGCTCTTTATTACAAATAACACGGGTACAAGGGTCCGATATTACAAAGGTTACAGGGGCACGACGACACTTCTCCTTCTAAGGTAGTTCTATGCTAGCAGCGGAACATCTCATAGCGGAATAAATTCTAGCAGCGGAACAACGATGACAGTGATGAACTCCACTCCACAGGGACTCTGGCTGGGACGCATCCTAGAGTGCAACCTCGGTATCCTCGACAAACAATCAATCACGGCATCACCTGCAATCTGGCATGACACGCCAGGTGAGTACTTTGAATGTACTCGCAAGCTCACAGCAACCAAAGCAATCAAGACAAACAACAGCATGGCATTTACAGGTTAATCATCAATGATGAACACGATACTACTAGAACAACATGAGCTTTGTATGTACATAAATTCATGATATGAACATGATGATACTAGCACTAGCATGCAAGGGGGGTCGACGTTTAAGGTCTCATGGACCAACTTACTCTGCTCGGAGGTTATCTCGTAACCACCTTAGGTATCATTCTTTCTTACCGTCGTGATCATCACACGATCACCTCATGATCAACCATCATCAAGAATACCATCGTGGTCATCTCGTGACCACATAAGGATCAACCAACTTCTTTTCTCATCGAACTGGGGTTGTTATTATTCAGGTTAATATTACTGTTGACCCATAGTGTGACCTACTATGAACTGTGTCCACGACCGAGGACGCGGCTATCGATAGATTATACACTCTGCAGAGGTTAGTACACTGTACCCACACTACGAAACTCATGGCCTCGTTCTCCCATTCAGGTGGACCAATGATATTCCGACAAAACCAATCTATTGCATGACACTCTCCCGTCCACTCCGACAAACTCCCCTTTGGGCTATGTCATGGGTGGCCCCTGATGCCAACTCGTGACATCCGCCACCTCTGTGGCTGCCACCATCGTGGCCAAACAAAACAAACTCGTCCCAAACGGGGACAATCGCGCGCAAACAACTCGGGCACACAAGGCTTATGGCCGCCTACCTGATCAAGGTAGCGCGCGCACATAACCTTCCCTAGTTGGAGGCACCGGTGAGAGGCATGAAAATAGACCGAATTAGGGCCTCCCCATCCAGGCAAGTTTGGTTGCATTGGTGAGCTCGATTCGGTGGCACCATGACTCAGCCAATAGATTTGTTCAAGTTCGATTAATGTCATGTTCAACTTGAATGGTGATGAGCTGAGTCATAAAGAAATAACAATGCATAAGAGCCTGATATCAGTGTAACCATGGATGGGTAACATAACCATTTAACATCATAACATGGACGATGATAAATCATTTATTCTACGGGACGCAAATGAGCATAGCATAACGATGATCATGAATATAACCAGTATTTTCATAACAAACCCTAACTATTCATATGAGCATAACGTTATCACTTGCATCGGAAATGATTACAAGAATGAAACATGATAATAACATTGGCAATTAGTCATTTCTCTTCCTAGATGAACATGGCATAAGCATAGACATGGATTCACAAGCATATTCGAAGCATTCAAAAAATTATTAAATGAGCAAACAATTATTTAAATATTCAAGTGGAAACCATGACTACTGCAATGCAATCATGCAAGTGGCTGTCGTGGCTTGCCTGGGGATGAAGGAGTCACCGGGAAGAAGTGTGAGAGGTTCACGGAAAATTTTGCCGGAAACAGTTCTCTCTCGGAGGGGGCTGAACAAGGGCAGGGGCAAAATGGTCATTTTCACTATGTGACAACCTTATGAAAAATACATCAACAGAACGGGCTCGACGAACTGAGATCGTGGGCTTTTGAATCACCTGAATCGGAGTCACGGTTAAAAAGTTGTGGCCGTTCGTTCGTTAGGCAGAAAAACAAATAAAAAGTGTTCATTTCTGCTCCTAACGGGTGAATGTTCACAATTTAACCATTTTGGCCGGCGGCTGAAAAACAGAAAGCGTACTTTCTGAGATTACGCTTTCAAATAGAGAAAACATATTCTGGCCCGAAGAGTGACCAAAATACCCTTTCGAGAAAGGAATATGTATTCTGACGAATACGCCTCCACTTAAATGAACCGGGCCTAGCTGGCAGTGGCTCATACCCCTTCGTCGTGCCTATGACACATGGGGCCCACCTAAGGGGACGCGTGGACGCAGGAGAGTGAGGGCAACGCGGTGGACATGTCGCGGTGGCGCGAGGACGGCGTTAGGGCGGCGGCCAAGGGCCCCAAAGCTCAGAGCACGCGTTGTGCCTGCAGTGCACGCGCTCTATGCGTGGTCACCGCATGAACAGGAGCACGCGGGACTTTAGGGCCTCCCAAACCGTGTCTAGCGTGTAGTCTATCCAAAGTGGGACCTCCCTGAGGTGATGGATCGAAGAAAACCACTGTGTGCTGATGGGAGTGATCGACTGAAGTTTGCTGTAGCAAACTAGAGCATGAAGTAGTGGTCAAATGGGATGAGATAAGGGTTAACCAGTATGTCACAGAGGTTTAGGGTAGGAAGGACTATGATCCTGTGGATTTTGAAAAGATTTGGACCAGTATTTAACATAGTTGCTTTACAACTGCAAAAACTGGTGTAGAAACTTGATCATGAAGTAGCACTCACCTAGATGATTGGATTGGGCTGAAAATTTGTGGAGTATGATCATTTGGGCATATGAAGGCACTTCAAAAATTACATACCATTTGGATACACCAAAATGGTACTTGCTTCACAATGCTTTCTACTGGACAGAAACTTGGGGGAATATTGTGGAGCAAATGGCTTGGCAAAATGATGTGAATTTTGTCATGATCAAGGGATATAGGTATATTTAGGTCCTGGATTAATTTCAGAATTTTTGAAGCAATATAAAATATAGTTGCTTCCCAAACTAAAATTGTGACCAGAAAACAAGATTTGAAGGTGTGGTCACATAGATTGTTGGATGGAGATGAAATTTGGTGGAGAGTAATGATTTGATCAGGTAAATGACTTACAAAAATTTCAACTCATTTGGATTAGCCTAGATAGTACTTCCTTCACAAAGCTTCTCTCTGGACAAAAACTTTGGAAATTAGCTGAGGAAGATTTACTAGGCAAATGAAGTTAAATTTTGGCATGTGGCAATTATTTGGGTAGGAAAGAGTGCCCAAAAATTTTGAGGGCAATCAAGAAAATATAAATAGCACTTCCTTCACAAAGTGCCATACTGGACAGAATAGGAAATGAATATTCCTGAATTATTTTTGAACTAGGCAAGGATGGATTTTGACATATTTGTGGAAGATATGGTCCAAAGAATTTATGAGAATTTTTTGGGAATTTTGTGGAAGACAGAAATATAGGTTGCTTCACAACCTAGGGCAAACAGGGTTATTCCTTTAATAGAAAAAAAGGAATATTCCCAAGAAATAAAAATCGGGGTGGGGCTAAGATGGAAATGGCATGGCCTTGTGATAGATTTGGGAGTGACAAGCCACTTGGGAGAGGCAGAAGATATGGTCTCCCCGGGTTTCAAGACCACAGAGCCACCGAAAAAAAACTCCAAATAAAAATTCGAAGAAATCCAAAAGAAAAAAATAGGGCCAAAAATCGGGGTGTTACATATGACCAATATTGTGATTGTCAAGCTTCAATAGATTTTACCTGCTAAACCCAATGTGAAGCTACTACTAGGCATGATACAAGCATATGAAGCTCATATTATTTCAACTTCATGATATTCAATTTATTCAACAATTTACTCATAGGATATAAGTGAAGAACGAGAGTAAATGACAAACTACCCCAAAAGATATAAGTGAAGAACAAAGAGTAGTTAAGTGAATGGGTAGCTATGTGAACACTCTCTCCAAATAAAGATTTCAGATCCAAGTATTTTATTCAAACAGCAAACAAAATGAAAATAAAAGGACTGTCGGTGCATAAAACATGGGTATTTTATACCCTGACTTATGCACAGACGGTGGCAGCCTCCTTGCCGGCCAAAGCTTGCTGGAACTTGCCAAGTAACCAGATTCAAGACCCAGTTGCAAAAACTACTGGAGAGAAGCTCAAGATGAAGCATCAACAAGCACTCAACTGGTGATAAAGATAAAGACATTCCTTGCCGGCAAGGCTGAACCGGCAAGACGAAGACCCGACAAGCTCTGGCCATCACATCAGGGCTCCACCTCACCGGGCGGCTAGTCGCTAATCGGCGAGGTGTCGACCGCACAGGCTGGTTGGTGAGGTTTGTCGGGCACATGTCAGCACGCAGGGAGAAGATTTGCCTTTAATGACACCCGTCCAGGAGGCGTGTCAGAATAATACGAGGTAGCTGGGCGAGCGGTGCAGAAACCTTGCAGGGGGCTACCTCTCCACATGACACCTAACGGAGCATTTAATGCTTTTGTCCTAAACTGGCAGAGTTGGGTATGATAGCACTGTTCGCTACCTAATCACTATGTATTGACTGTTCTGCCACTGTGGTAACCCCTTGAGCTTTAAAGGAGGGCCAGGGTAACAGTTAGAGGGATTCAGATCCTTTTTCAAACACCAGCACATCTTGCATGCGTAGCTGCTCTCTTCGTGCCTTGCCAGGAGAAGCGCTCCTTGTGTTTGTGCTCCCACATATCCAATATACCAAAGCAGGAGTAGGGTTTTACGCTTCACAGCGGCCCAAACCTGAGTAAATCCCTCGCGTTCCTCTGTTGGTTCTGCTCTTTGTGCATGTTGATCTCCCCTGCTGAACCACAACGGGGCTTGATGGCCCCATAGATGGTCATACCCACGACATCTTTGGTGCGCCGGGTAGGGGGATCGCTTGCGCGAACCTGAATCAGCAGACTGCGCGTCGATTTCATCAGCTTCATCACCTCCCTCATCGTCGATGGCGCCCAAGAAGAAGGGCATCACGATGACGGCTCCTTCCACCTCCAAGGTTCCTTCGCACGTATCCATAGGCGGCGCAGTTAGCACGGGCGGTGTGGACGCCGCAGGGGGCACGACCAGCACAGGCGACGCGGCCGCCATGCCTACCGTGGGCGGAACAGGAGGCAGAGGTGCTGGAGATGGTCATCTTCTGCGACCCTCTGGCGAGCGAAGCCAAGACGGCGCGGGCGGAGCAGGTGGACGTCTTCCCCCTCCTCCTCGCCGCGCCGACTAGCGCAGCCACTGGAGCAACAATGCCTGGGCCGGCACGAGCCAAGACCCTGCCGCAACGGCGCCCAGAGATGCCGCTTCAGAACAGACGCCGCGTCCCTCACACAATGGGCGTAGCGCAACTCCGAGCGGCGCCAACAACTCCGGGCAGCGGCGACCTCACGGCAAGACCCCTGTCGATCAAGTTCTGGATCCCCAGGATTCACCTCCGCCACGGCAACCCGCTGCTAATTATGTGCCGTGGCGGCCAGACCGTGATGGCGCTCCTGCTGGCTCTACCAAGAGTAGAGTGACGTCGCGCTCTTCGCCGCCGGCCATGCCAACCACAGCAGCAGAGGCGATGGTGCGAGCCCAGATGCTGCTGAACTTCCCTCCGGCAGCAGAGAAGATGGATGACTGGAGAGCCACCATCCAGAGCCTGATTGGGTTTGCCGAAGCCCGTAAATCATAGCAAGCGGAGCCCTCACGGCGTCCGCAAACAACACCAGTAGCTCCAACTGGTGGCCGCATTGATAGTGTTGCGCTAACGGTGCAATCGCCTCCGCGGCAACAGTCTCAACAGCAGCAACGCCAACAGCCACGGCAAGCTCAGCGATCTTTCGAGCCCGACGAGATGTCGATAGCCTCTTCAAATCCGCGAGCGCGGCAAGATCAGCGATAAGTGCTGTGAGACAGGCGGGTAAAGGATCCCCGCACCACCATTGAACGGCGCCAGGAGGCGCGCCGTCAATCCGAAGCATGCAACGGCCCCATCATTGATGAGCCTGCGCCAGGGGTTGGCGGATATCTACCTTACGAGGTTGGATGTCCTGCCTTCACCCGTGAGCTCGGCAAGTCCGATGGCCGTCCGTCCGGGCCTTCAAGATAGAAGTACCAGAAAAGTATGACGGCAAGCTGAACCCGGCAGAGTTTCTGGGCATCTACACGATTGCCGTGCAAGCTGCCGGAGGAAGAGATGAGAAAATCCTCGCCAACTACTTCCCGTTGGTACTGAAGCCCAACGTGAGATCTTGGTTGATGAACTTGCCAGAGAACTCCATTTCTTCGCTGGCAGATCTCTGTAACGAGTTTGTTGGTGCCTTTACCGGAGGCCACAAGGCCCCTGGACAGCCCAGCGACCTGCAAGTGATCCCTCAAAGAGATGGAGAAACTTTGCGCAAGTACATCCAAAGGTTCAGCCGTGTGCACCGCAACATTCCAGATGTGCACCCCGCAGCCGTCATTGCCGCCTTTCACACGAATGTGCACAATCAGAGGATGCGGGAGAAGATGAACGTCAAGCTGCCCAAAACCGTCAACGAGCTATATACATTGGCAGATAAGTGCGCACGTGCTGAGGAAGGAAGAAGGCTCCCCGAGGAGGACGCTGGTGCCGAGGTAGATTCCGAGGACGACGATGCTGCCACCCCGAGGAAGAAAGGCCGAAAGCGCAACAGGAAGCGCAAAGGCAAAAGTGTTATGGCCGTTGAGGGCTCCGACAACTCTGAGTCCGCCAAGAAAGCTAAGACTGAGAACTCCGGTAAGGAGGCTGTTGTATGCGCCGCTTGCCAGGAGGCGGCAGCAAACGAGAAGGCCGGCAAGTTTGATGGGCCATACTGCAAGATCCACCGCACCAAGGGCCACGATCTCCAAGAGTGCCGACAAGTCGAGCACCTTGTTGAGAAACAGAAGGCTGAATATGAAAAACGTGACAAAGAGAAGGGTCAAGATGGTGCCGGTGGATCTGGCAAAAAGGGCCGTGGTGGTCGAGGAGGCCGTCGTGGCAAGGCCAAGCAGCAGAAGGAGAAACCTGCTAGAGGCCGCAAAAAGAAAGAGGAAGATGATGGGAGTGAAGAGGAAGAGGACGACAGAGAGTCCAGTGAACAGGAATTCCAAAAGGCAACCGAGGCCATGTGCGTTGACAGAGGGGCATCTTTGCAGTCCTCTCACCGCCAGCTTAAGCAGTGGGCGTGTGAAGTTAATGCGGCAGAACCGGCAATGGGCTCTCAAAAGCCACTCAAGTGGTCGCACACGCCTATCATTTTCGATGCCGAGGATCATCCTGATCGCACAACCGCGGTCGGGTGTTTGCCATTGTTGGTTTCACCAACAATTCGCAACCTCCAGGTCACAAAAATGTTAGTTGACGGTGGGGCCGGCCTAAACTTGATTTCTCCTGAAGTAATCAAGAGGCTACAGATTCTCGACGAGGAACTCAAGAAAATAGGCACATTTCAAGGAGTAAACCCGGGGAGAAGCCAACCCAAGGGGAAGATCACATTGCCGGTGACGTTTGGCGGGGAATTGAACTACAGAACAGAAAAGATTGTGTTAGATGTCATCAAGATCCCCTTGCCATATAATGTAATTCTTGGCCGCCCAGCTTTGGCAAAATTCATGGCAGCATCTCACTACGCTTACAATACGTTGAAGATGCCAAGACCGATGGGTGTCATTTCCATCAACTCCGACAAAAAAGATGCAGTTATTTGTGTCGATAAGATGTACAGGGATGTGGTTGCAGTAGAGGCCACCAAGATGCCAACTCCCGCCAAGAAGAAGGAAAACAAGAAGTCCGGCAAGACCTCTGACAAGGATTCTGGGAAGCGCACCTCTTCGAAGTGCTGCGTGCCTGTTGAAGACTTGCCGGAATGCTCTGCCGGTATGAAATCCAAAGCTACTTCACCAGCAACCAAAAAGGTGCCGGCAAAGGAGGACGGCACTGACGGTACCTTCACCATCAGCGCCACCCTTGACAGCAAATAGGAAAATGCGCTCGTTGCCTTCCTGCGGGCGAATGTCGATGTGTTCGCATGGCGACCGTCTGACATCCCCGGTGTTCCCAGGGAGGTAATTGAGCACCACCTTGCTGTCTGTCCCCATGCTCAGCCCGTCAAGCAGAAAGTCAGGAAACAAGCTTTAGAGCGGCAACAATTCATTGCCGGAGAAATCAAGAAACTTGAAGCAGTAGGCCGGGTTAGAGGTGTACTACATCCAACTTGGTTGGCAAATCCAGTTGTGGTGCGCAAAGCAAACGGAAAGTGGAGACTTTGTATTGACTACACTGATATCAACAAAGCATGTCCAAAGGATCCTTTCCCTTTGCCGCCCATCGATCAAATTGTAGACTCTACTTCCGGCTGTGATCTACTATCCTTCCTTTATGCATATTTTGGGTACCATCAGATATTCATGGCCAAGGAGGATGAGGAAAAAACTGCATTCATTACCCCATGTGGCACATACTGCTTCGTGCGTATGCCTTTCGGGTTAAAGAGTGCCGGTTCAACATTCGCGAGAGCAGTCCAGATTGGTTTTGAGCCCCAGCTTCACAGGAATGTGGAAGCATATATGGATGATATAGTGGTTAAAACCAAGGACAAATCAACCCTCATTCAAGATTTAGAAGAAACATTTGCAAACTTGCGCAAAATCAATTTGAAGCTCCATCCCGAGATGTGTGGGTTTAGCGTTCCATCCGGCAAGCTTCTCGGATTCTTTGTATCTCAACGTGGAATTGAAGCAAATCCTGACAAGATCAAAGCAATTGAGCAGATTCAAGCACCAAAAAGCATCAAGGATGTGCGGCGTCTTGCCGCCTATGTTGCTGCCTTGACTAGGTTCATTTCAAGGTCTGCTGAGCGTGCCCTGCCATTTTTCAAGATTTTGAAAAAGGCGGGTCCAATGAAATGGACTCCGGAAGCGGAGGCCGCGCTGCAGGATTTGAAAAGATACCTCTCCTCTGCGCCAACGCTAATTGCGCCTAGACCACAAGAGTCGTTGCTGCTATATGTGGCGGCGACAAATCAAGTGGCTAGTGCTGCATTAGTGGCGCAGAGGGAAGTTGATGACGAGGAAGAAGCCGCGGCAAGCCCACCCAGCGACAAACTGGAATCTTCCCCGGCAAAGTCTGGTGCCGACAAGTTGGAAACATCGCAAGCGAATGAAGCTGATCAACAAGTGGTGCCAAAGAAGAAAGTGGTGCAGCAGCCCGTGTATTTTGTTAGTTCCCTTTTGCAGGGGGCTAGATCAAGATACTCTGGAGTGCAAAAGTTGCTTTTCGGCCTCCTTATGGCCATGAGAAAGCTGCGTCACTACTTCCAAGCACATGAGATCACCATCGTCACCCGCTTTCCGTTGCAACGCATCTTGAGAAACCCAGAGGCAACTGGCAGGATAGTGGAGTGGGCGTTGGAATTGTCAAGCTTTGCACTCAAGTTTGAAAGCACCTCAACCATCCAGAGCAGAGCCTTGGCGGAGGTCATTGCAGAATGGACACCAACGCAAGATGAAGAAATTCAGGAAACAACTCTCCCCGGCAAAGAGACGGCTAAAGAATGGATTATGTATTTTGATGGTGCCTTCTCGCTGCAAGGCGCCGGTGCCGGAGTGCTACTTGTCGCGCCCACCGGAGAGCACCTCAAGTATGTAATTCAAATGCACTTTCCTAGGGAGCAAGCTACGAACAACACTGCTGAGTACGAAGGGCTCCTTGCCGGTCTTAGGATCACGGTGGACCTTGGAATCAGAAAGTTGATGGTCCGCGGTGACTCGCAGCTGGTTGTGAAGCAAGTAAACAAAGATTACCAAAGCCCATTGATGGAAGTGTATGTGGAAGAAGTGAGAAAATTGGAGGAACACTTTGACGGGTTGCAAACAGAGCACAGCCCTCATGCGGAAAACAGCATCGCTGATCAACTGTCAAAGTGTACCGCTCAAAAGCTACCTATGGAACCGGGAACTTTTGTGCTCCATTTAAATCAACCAACAGTCACCCCATCAACGCAGGCCGGTAAGAGAAGGAAGTTGAATACCGGCAAGTACTTTCCGGTAGAGCTCCCTGAAGCCGCCGGCAAGAAGGTTGCCGGGAAAGACGACACGGTTGTCGGTGAGCAGCCGCTTCGCGCAGAACCTTAGGTTCTTGCCGCTGAGGCAAGCACTCCTATGACCGAAGTAATGCATTTAGTTATTGTCGTCGAGCCACAGGCTCCGGCATGGGCACAGCAAATAGTTCGTTTCCTCCAAACAGGAGAACTTCCCGATGAATAAGAAGAAGCTGAGAAAGTAGCCCGTCAGTCAAGTATGTATCAGTTTGTGGATAGCATTCTATATAGAAAGCGACCAAATGGTGTGAAATTGAAGTGTATTTGCCGGGAAGACGGACTGAAGCTGTTGGTGGAGATACATGGAGGCATATGTGGCTCTCACATAGGATCAAGAGCACTTGCCGGCAAAGCTTTCCGGCAAGGCTTCTATTGGCCCACAGCCCTCCAGGATGCAACAGAGCTAGTAACAAAGTGTGAAGCATGCCAGTTCCATTCAAAGAACATACATCAGCCAGCTCAAGCTCTCCAAATAATCCCTATCTCCTGGCCTTTTTCGGTCTGGGGGCTCGATATCTTGGGCCCCTTCCCCCGTGCTACCGGGGGCTTTGATTTCTTGTACGTTGATACGTCTCCAACGTATCTATAATTTTTTATTGTTCCATCCTATTATATTATCAATCTTGGATATTTTTATATACATTTACAGTAATTATATATCATTTTTGGGACTAACCTATTAACTTAGTGCCCAGTGCCAGTTGCTGTTTTTTGCCTGCTTTTGGTTTTCCAGAATATCAGTACCAAACAAAGTCCAAATACCATGAAACTTTTTGGAGATTTTTTTCTGGACATAACAAGTACTGGAAGCTTCGGGAGAGGGCCAGAAGATGAAACAATGGCCCACGAGGCACCAGGGCGCGCCCCAGGGGGGTGGCGCGCCCTAGTGGATTGTGGGGCCCACACAGCTCTGTTTGACCTAATTCCACCACTATAAATTCTCTAAAATCGAGAAACCAACAGAGGAGTCCACGAAATACTTTTTCCGCCGCAGCAAGTTTCTGTTCTCGAGAGATCCCATCTGGAGGCCTTTTCTGGTGCTCCGCCGGAGGGGGAATCGATCACGGAGGGGCTCTACATCAACCTTGCTGCCCTTCTGATGATGCGTGAGTAGTTTACCACAGACCTTCGGGTCCATAGTTAGTAGCTAGATGGCTTCTTCTCTCTTGTTGATTTTCAATACAATGTTCTCCTCGATGTTCTCGGAGTTCTATCCGATGTAATCACTTTTTGCGGTGTGTTTGTTGGGATCCGATGAATTGTGTGTTTATGATCAGATTGTCCATGAATATTATTTGAGTTTTCTCTAAACTCTTTTAAGCATGATTATTATAGCTTCATATTTCTTCTCCGATCTATTGATTTGGTTTGGCCAACTGGATTGATTTATCTTGCCATGGGAAGAGGTGCTTTGTAATGGGTTCGATCTTGCGGTGCTCAATCCTAGTGACAGAAAGGGACATGACATGTATGTATCATTGTTATTAAGAGTAAAAAGATGGGGTTTATTCATGTGTGAGTTTACTTTGTCTACATCATGTCATCTTGCTCAAGGCGTTACTCCGTTCTTTATGGACTTAATACACTAGATGCATGCTGGATAGCGGTCGATGTGTGGAGTAATAGTAGTAGATGCAGGCAGGAGTCGGTCTACTTGTCTCGGATGTGATGCCTATATACATGATAATTGCCTTGGATATCTTCATGATTATTTGCTTTTCTATCAATTGCCCAACAGTAATTTGTTTACCCACCGTAGGCTATTTTCTTGAGAGAAGCCTCTAGTGAAAACTATGGCCCCCGGGTCTATCTAAATCATATATTAAAAACCCTAAAAATACGTTGCTGCACTTTTTATTTATTTATTTTATTTTATATTTTAGTTCAATCTCTCTATCTATCACATACAATTTAATCTTGCAATTAACCGCCGAGGGATAGACAACCCCTTGTTTGCGTTGGGTGCAAGGATTTGTTGTTTTGTGTGCAGGTGCTGCTAACGAGGTGTTGCGTGATTCTCCTACTGGATTGATAACCTTGGTTTCATAACTGAGGGAAATACTTATCTCTACTGTACTGCATCTCCCTTCCTCTTCAGGGAATTACCAACACAACTCACAAGTAGCAGGAAGAATTTTTGGCGCCGTTGCCGGGGAGACATCATCAACACCTATCAAGTACCTACGCATAAAACTTTCATCCCCTTGCATTTATTTTATTTTCCTTTGCCTCTCATTTTCATCTCCCCCACTTCTAAAAAGTTTTTATAAAAATACAAAAATATTTTCCGTTTGCCTTTTTCTTGTTTGCTTGTTTGCTTGCTTGTTATCTTGTTTGCGTAGCCACGATGTCTCAAGAAAATTCAAAATTGTGTGATTTTTCCAATACTAATAATAATGATTTTATTAGTACTCCAATTGCTCCTCCCGCCGCTAGTGCGGAGACTTGTGATATTAATGCCACTTTGCTAAATCTTGTTATGAAAGAACAATTTTTTGGTAGTCCTAGTGAAGATGCTGCATCCCATCTTAACACTTTCATAGAATTGTGTGATATGCAAAAGAAAAAAGATGTGGATAATAATATTGTGAAATTAAAATTATTCCGTTCTCATTGCAGGATCATGCAAAAATTTGGTTTTCATCTTTACCATGAAATAGTATCGATTCTTGGGATAGGTGTAAAGATGCTTTTATCACCAAGTATTTTCCTCCCGTGAAAATTATTTCACTTAGAAATGAAATTCTGAATTTCAAGCAACTTGATCATGAACATGTTGCCCAATCTTGGGAGAGGATGAAATTAATGATAAGAAATTGCCCTACTCATGGTTTAAATTTATGGATGATCATACAAATTTTTTATGCGAGATTAAGTTTTGTTTCTAGAAATCTTTTAGATTCCGCCGCGGGTGGTACTTTTATGGAAATTACTTTGGGATAAGCTACTAAATTGCTTGATAATATTATGGCAAATTATTCACAATGGCATACTGAAAGAGTTCCTACTAGTAAGAAAGTGAATTCTGTTGAAGAAATTAGCACTTTGAGTGATAAAGTTGATGCGCTTATGAAATTGATTGGTAGCAAAAATACTCCTATTGATCCTAATGATGTGCCTTTATCCACTTTGATTTAGCAAAATAATGATCCCATAGATGTGAATTTTGTCTCGCAAAACAATTTTAATAATAATGCTTATAGAGGTAATTTCAATGCTAGACCGTTTCCTGGAAATTCCTCTAATAGTTATTGCAATTCCTATGGTAATTCTTATAACAATAATAATAGGATGCCCTCTGATCTTGAAAGTAATGTTAAATAATTTATTAATGCTCAAAAAGTTTTCAATACTACGATAGAAGAAAAATTAAGTAAACTTGATGATATGTCTAGGAGCATTGATAGAATTATTCATGATGTAGATAATATTAAGACTAAAATTATGCCACCCAAAATTGATATTAATGAATCAATTAAAGCTTTATATGTCTTCATGGATGAGAGTGAGAAAAGAACCTCTATGCTAAAAGCTAAAAAGAGAATTTTTAGAAAAGAATCACTGTTTCTATCGCAGTAATGATGATGATATTAAAATGATTGGTGTTTCATCTATTGATCCCTTGTTTAGCAATATAAAACTTGATGAAAAGGGGACTGAAGAAGAGTCAACTTTATCTAGTAGGCGTCCCCATAATCCGGAGGGTGAAAATCTTGATAAAGAAATTGATAAAAGTGGGTTTGGAGAGGTAAAAACTTTAACTAGTGATGTGCCCACTCTCTTGGATTATAAAGATTTTAATTATGATAATTGTTCTTTGATTGAGTGTATTTGTTTGTTACAATCCATGTTAAATTCACCCAACGCTTATGAGCAAAATAAGGCTTTCACTAAACACATCGTAGAAGCAATGATGAAGGCGTTAGAAGAAAATCTAGAACTAGAAATTTCAATTCCTAGAAAATTATATGATGAATGGGAACCCACCATTAAAGTTAAAATTAAAAATTATGAGTGCAATGCTTTATGTGATTTGGGTGCTAGCGTTTCCACAATTCCAAAATCTCTATGTGATGTACTAGGTTTTACCAATATAGATGAATGTTCTCTTAATTTGCATCTTGCGGATTCTACTATTAAAAAGCCTTTGGGTATAATTAATGATGTTCTTATTCTTGCAAATAGGAACTATGTGCCCGTTAATTTTATTGTACTTGACTTTGAATGCAATCCTTCTTGCCCCATAATACTTGGTAGACCGTTCTTACGAACCATAGGTGTCGTTACTGACATGAAAGAAGGGAATATAAAATTTCAGTTTCCACTAAAGAAGGGTATGGAACATTTCCCTAGGAAGAAAATTAAAGCACCATATGAATCCATTATAAGGGCCACTTATGGAATCAATTTGAAGGATGACAATACTTGAAACTATGCATTATGACTAGCTAGGGGCATAAAACAATAGCGCTTGTTGGGAGGCAACCCAATAAATAAAATAAATTTTTACTTTTTGTTTATAATATTGTGTGTTTTCACATTTATTCTACTGTTATGATTGTGTTTTTGTGTTTTTAATTAGTGTTTGTGCCAAGTAAAGCCTTTGGGATGATTTGGAAGATAGTATAATTGATGCTGTTTGGAAAACAGAAAGTTTTGCGTCCAGTGCTGAAATTTTGGTTTTGTACTGGAGTGTCAGAAAAATCTGAAATTTTTACACAGTATTGGTATATGAATATACCACGTTGTCCTAATTTTTCAGAATTTTTGGAGTTACACAAGTATAGCTTTTAAATAGATCTCTACAGACTGTTCTGTTTTTGACAGATTCTGTTTTTGATGCACTACTTGCTTGTTTTGATGAAACTATGGATTGTATCGGGGGGTATAATCCATGGAGAAGTTAGAATACAGTAGGTATAATGCAAAAATAAAATATGAATGGGTTTGTAACAGTACTTAAAGTAGTGATTTGTTTTGTTATACTAACGGATCTCACGAAGGTTTTGTTGAGTTTTGTGTGATTGAAGTTTTCAAGTTTTGGGTGAGATCACGATGGATGAAGGAATAAGGAGTGGCAAGAGCCTAAGCTTGGGTATTCCCGAGGCACCCCAAGGTAATATTCAAGGAAGACTCAAGCGTCTAAGCTTGGGGATGCCCCTGAAGGCATCCCCTCTTTCTTCTACCAACCATCGGTAATTTTACTTGGAGCTATATTTTTATTCGTCACATGATATGTGTTTTGCTTGGAGCGTCGTGTATTATATGAGTCTTTGCTTTGTTTGATTTTTAGTTTGTCACAATCATCTTTTCTGGACACACCTATTTGAGAGAGCCACACGATCATCATGATTTGTTAGAATACTCTATGTGCTTCACTTAAATTTTTTGAGCTAGGCAGTTGCTCTAGTGCTTCACTTAAATCTTTTTGAGCACGGTGGTGGCTATATTTTGAAGAAATATTTAAACTCTCATGCTTTACTTATATTATTTTGAGAGTTGATAAGATTGAAATTTTTAAGAAATATTTGAACTCTCATGCTTCACTTATATCATTTTGAGAGTTGATAAATTTTGAAGAGATATGTGCACTCTCATGCTTCACTTATATATTTTTTGAGAGTTGATAATAGTAATGGTAATTTGCACAAGACACTACTGGAATCAAAGAATTTGCCATCAGTCCATTCTTTGCCGTCTGCTAGCGGACGGCAAAGACCTTCTTTGCCGTCAGCTTCCACAAAGCAGACGGCAAAGAAAGGACTCATGGCAAAGAAATTTTTTGCCGTCTGTTAGCGGACGGCAAAGAGCCAAAAGGCAGACGGCAAAGAGCTCAGCTAGGCCCCACTGGACCGTGCAGTTAGTTAGGTCAAATGGAATACATTTTGTCGTCTGCTAGCAGACGGCAAAGTGTCTTTAAGCAGACGGCAAACATCGGCGAACAGCAAATATTTGACTTAACTAACGGCCGCCGCCCCACCCCTCCCTCTCTCTCTCTCTCTCTGCCTCTCTCTCCCCGACGACCACCACGACCCCGCCGCCCTCACCACCCGCCGCTGCCCCGCCGCCCCACCACCCGCCGCCCGGCCGCTGCCGCCGCCCCACTGCCCCACCACCAGCCACCCGCCGCCCCGGCGGCCCCGGATCCCCGCCGCCCCCGCCGACCCGGCGCCCCGCTGCCCCGGCGCCCCGGAGCCCCGCCGCCCGGCCGCCCCCCTCCGATGAGCATTGTTTTTTCTCTGTTTTTTTTCATTTAATTGCTGCTAGAAAGAACTAGTTATAATTAGGTTAATTAGTTAGAAGTTAGAACTAATTATTAGTTTAGAAAAGAATTAGGTTAATTAGTCATAATTAGAAGAAGAAGAAAAAAGATGAAAAAAAAGAAGAAAAGAAGAATAAGTAGAAGAAGAGGAAAAAGGAAAAGAAAGAAGAAGAAGAAGAAGAAGAGGAGGAGGAGAAGAAAAGAAGAAGAAGAAGAAGAAGAAGAAGAAGAAGAAGAAGAAGAAGAAGAAGAAGAAGAAGAAAAAGAGGAGAAGAGGAGAAGAAGAGGAAAAAAGAAAAGAAGGAAGAAGAAGAAGAAGAAGAAGAGGAGGAGAAGAAAAGAAGAAGAAGAAGAAGAAGAAAAAGAGGAGAAGAGGAGAAGAAGAAGAGTAGAAGAAGAGGAAGAAGAAGAAAAAGAGGAGAAGAGGAGAAGAAGAGGAAAAACAGAAGAAGAGGAGAAGAAGAAGAAAAAGAGGAGAAGAAGAAGGAATAGAGGAGAATAGAAAAAAAATAGAAAAGTAGTTATATATATATATATATATATATATAGATTTTTTATCGGGATTGAATATTCGTGTTGATCGGGTGGATTTAAATGTGCAGTTGTTTCGTCGCTGCGAGGGTTTGGTGTTCGATGACCTCCCCGTGCGTTTGACGAGCTCCCCTGCGTTCGTGGGTGAGCACAAATGACATCTCCTCCTCCCCCCTTAATTTGCTCTGTTCCGGTCTTCGTGTCGATGAAACTTGCTAGCTATAGGTGTCTTCAATCATTAGTATGCGTGACCAGTATGTGTCTCCCGTTCGAAAGGGCGGCATCTATAAATATGCATGTCTTTGCATATTTATAACCGCCATCCTTTCGAATTGTCCACGTTATCCATGGACAGCCCAAGTATGTGTAGATTGGGTTTGTTTTCCCATGCTCTGCTCCGGATCCGATGCAGAATTTCGTCAGTGCTGCTAACGAGGTGTTGCGTGATTCTCCTACTGGATTGATAACCTTGGTTTCATAACTGAGGGAAATACGTATCTCTACTGTACTGCATCTCCCTTCCTCTTCAGGGAATT
Source organism: Elymus sibiricus (assembly GCA_039707655.1). Lineage (NCBI taxonomy): Eukaryota > Viridiplantae > Streptophyta > Magnoliopsida > Poales > Poaceae > Elymus > Elymus sibiricus. The sequence goes on from CM077676.1 coordinate 111,958,844, forward strand.
ACCAACGCAGCTCACAAGTAGCATACGTCGCCATCGACAAGTTCACTAAGTGGCCTGAAGTGGAGCCAGTGACGAAGGTGACAGCGCAATCAGCCGTCAAGTTCTTCAAAGGATTAGTTTGCCGTTTCGGGGTCCCTAATAGGATCATCACCGACAATGACACACAATTCACGAGCCACACCTTCATGCAGTATATCCAGGACCTTGGCGGCAAAATCTGTTTTGCATCTGTTGCTCACCCGAGAAGCAACGACCAAGCGGAAAGGGCAAATGCTAAAGTACTGCGTGGTCTCAAGACAAGAACTTTTGACAGGCTGCGCAAGTGTGGAAGACGCTGGATTGATGAGTTGCCGGTGGTTCTTTGGTCACTCTGGACGACACCGAATCAAGCTACCGGCCAAACACCCTTCTCCCTAGTCTATGGTGCAGAAGCGGTGCTCCCCACAGAACTCATATACGGGTCACCTCGAGTGCTCGCTTATGATGAAGGTGAGAAAGAGCAGTTGTGGCAAGATGACGCAACGCTCCTTGAGGAGGATCGTCTTCGGGCAGCTGTGCGAGCTGCATGCTACCAGCAAGCCTTGCGCCGCTATCATAGCTGCAAAGTGCATGCCCGAAGCCTTGTGGAAGGCGACCTTATTCTTCGGCATGTTAGGTCCACCAAGAGATCAAACAAGTTGACGCCGAAGTGGGAAGGCCCTTATCGGGTAGTACGAGTCACCAGACCTGGCGCAGTCCGGCTGGAGACCGAAGATGGCATTCAAATGCAAAACTCATGGAATATTGAGCATCTTCGCAAGTTCTACCCATAAGGCACGGATTGCCGGGTCTCCCGGCAACCCCTTTTTGTACAAGCTTTGTCGGCGAGACTTGTAACCCTTTGTACAAAGCCAGGCGCAGATCCTGTGCGTAATAAGGCTAAGTGTTTCGCAACTCTTCGTACATATTCATTTATATATGGGTGCATGTGATGTTGTGATTACACTTTAGTTTATGAAATGGCTGATGAACCGTCAAGGTTCCCAAACCACTCTTTTCCCTTCTCTCTTTTTTAAAGGACAGAAGGATCCCTCGCGTGCAAGTTTCCCAGAGGGAGTGACGTGGGATACCATTTAATGATGTTCAAGTAATCATTTCATACGACAAGAGAAGTAGTGCAAGGAAAAGCTAAGTTGAAAAACTTTGAAACAATTTCTTGTTTACATTTGTGATTTCCCTTGAACGATTATGTGTTTGTATGAGAAACCTGCACGCGAAGGAGTCTTGTCGTGATCGGATTGCACTCTTATTTTGCCTCGAGTTCGCTCGACAAGATATGCAGCTGCATTGTGACGGCTAGTTGTCTTGCCGGTGACAGTACTTCCAGTAGGCTGCTAAGGACCTATTCCTCTAAGCTCTCGTGGAAAGTGTTTGTACTGGCAAGTTGCCGCGCTGTGATCGACAAGTTACCTTGCCAGCAGTGGCACTTCCAGCAGGCTGCTAAGGACCTGTTCCTCGAAGCACTCGCGGCAAGTGTGCACACCTGCAAGTTTCCCAACAGCATAGGGGGCACGATCATATAAAGGAAAAATAATACAAGGGGAATGGCACACATTCGTTGAAGCAGCACAAGTTATATTACATCACGAAAACAGTGCAGATCTAACATGAGATCGAATATATCTTTTACATGACAGCACGGCGAGAAGATCGCATTTTCACTCCGCCGTTTCTCCAGCTCTTCCAATGCCTTCTTCTTCTCCTCCGCCTTGGGGTCGAGCGGCTTGGCGGGTTTCTTCCCCGCCGCGTCGGCTCTCTTGGGTGCCATCAGGGATCGAGGAAGAGGAAGGGGGTCGAGCCGAGAAGCGAATCAGTAGCGGCGGCGGCGGCGGAAGCGGTTCTGGCGAGAGGAAGGAGACGAAGCAGGGGAAAGCATGGGCGAATGAGCAGCGCCTCCTCGCGGTTGCCTTTTTATGGGGAAGGCGCAAGGGGGCTTGTTCTTCACTGTTTACCCCGGCGGCGCTTTTTACAGGCGCACTACTGCGAAATAATCGCAACATTCCACGTTCCCACGTCCCGCATTTAATGCGTGGATTGGACATGCATCAGGATAACCCTCATGACGAAAATTACAGCGGCAGTTTCCCGCCGCGTGTCTGTGCATTGTTTGGGCCTAGCCCAATGACGCTTCGGGCGCGCGTATGGCCCAGGCCCGGGGGCTCCTGTCGGTGTATAAAACATGGGTATTTTATACCCTCACTTATGCACAGACGGTCGCAGCCTCCTTGCCGGCCAAAGCTTGCCGGAACTTGCCAAGTAACCAGATTCAAGACCCAGTTGCAAAAACTACTGGAGAGAAGCTCAAGACGAAGCATCAACAAGCACTCAATTGGTGATGAAGATAAAGGCATTCCTTGCCGACAAGGCTGAACCGGGAAGACGAAGACCCGGCAAGCTCCGTGCCAGCAAACTCTGGCCAGCACGTCAGTGCTCCACCTCACTGGGCGGTTAGTCGCTAATCGGTGAGGTGTCGACCACGCAGGCTGGTTGGTGAGGTTTGTCGGGCACGTGTCAGCACGCAGGGAGAAGATTTGCCTTTAATGACACCCGTCCAGGAGGCGTGTCAGGATAATACGTGGTAGTTGGGCGAGCGGTGCAGAAACCTTACCGGGGGCTACCTCTCCACATGACACCTAACGGAGCATTTAATGCTTTTGTCCTAAACTGGCAGAGTTAGGTATGATAGCACTGTTCGCTACCTAATCACTATGTAACGACTGTTCTGCCCCTGTGGTAACCCCTTGAGCTATAAAAGGAGGGCCAGGACAATAGTTAGAGGGATTCGGATCCTTTTTCGAACACCAACACATCTTGCATGCATAGCTGCTCTCTCTGCGCCTTGCAGGGAGAAGCGCTCCTTGTGTTTGTGCTCTCACATATCCAATATACCAAAGCCGGAGTAGGGTTTTACGCTTCACAGCGGCCCGAACCTGGGTAAATCCCTCGCGTTCCTCTGTTGATTCTGCTCTTTGTGCACGTTGATCTCCCCTGCTGAACCACAAAGGGGCTAGATGGCCCCATAGATGGTCGTACCCACGACAAGGACACTCCAAGAATAGCACATATCATGTGAACAAGTAAAAACTTAGGCCAACTGATAGGTGTTGATGAAGAAAGGTGGGATGCCTACCGAGGCATCCCCAAGCTTAATTGCTTGAGACTTCTTGGAATATTAACTTGGGATGCCTTGGGCATCCCCAAGCTTGAGCTCTTGTGTCTCCTTAATTCCTCTCATATCATGGCTTCTCCTAAATCTTAAAAACTTCATCCACACAAGACTCAACAAGAACTCGTGAGATAAGTTAGTATAAATCAACTTAAAACCTTAACATTCTCTACTGTAGCAAATCACCAAATTATAATTAAACATTGCATACTAAATGCCTCTGCATATTTAATACTCCTATCCTCAAATGGAATCATTAAACAAGAAAACATATGCAAACAATGCAACCATAAACGAAATTTGCCAAAACAGAACAGTCTGTAAAGGGGCGATTTAAAATTCATGCTTCCCTAACTCCAAAAATTCTGAAAAATTACCAAGTGACAGAGAACTCATGCATGCTTACTATGTAAAAAATTCTGATTTTTATCATGTTCTGACAATTCACAAAAATTCAGGACATGACAGAAAACTTTCTGTTTTCAAACAGCAACACATAAACTTGCAAACTGAGCATGGTAAAGGCTATAATTGACATTTTATTGAACTAAAAGATACAAAACATGATTATTGATAATAGCAAGCAAATCTTAACAAAATAAAATTACGCTCCAAGCAAAACTCATATTATGTGACGAATAAAAATATAGCTCCAAGTGAGGTTACCGATAGTGTTGAAGACGAAAGAGGGGATGCCTTCCGGGGCATCCCCAAGCTTAGTTGCTCGGGTCTTCCTTGAATATTACCTTGGGGTGCCTTGGGCATCCCCAAGCTTAGGGTCTTGCCACTCCTTATTCTCCTCATATCGATTTCTCACCCAAACCATGAAAACTTCAATAACACAAAACTTAACGGAACTTGTGAGATAGGTTAGTATGATAAAAATAAATCATCCACTTAGGTACTGTCAAGACAAGATTCATAATTGTTCTCACATAATGCCTACTGTATTATATCATTTACACAATTTATATCTCATAATATAAGCTATGGAAGCACTAAAACAAGCAAACTATGCACCGAAAACAGAATCTGTCAAAAACAGAACAGCATGTAGTGAGCGATTTAAAAACATACTTCTGTACCTCCAAAAATTCTGAAAAAATAGGAAAATGTAAAAAAATTGTAACCCAATACTCTGTAAAAATTTCAGAATTTTATCACGCTCCAGTATAGAATAGAAATTCCAGCACTGGACGCAAAAGTTTCTGTTTTTCCACAGAATCAAATCAACAAGCATCCACACTATCCCAAAGGCTTTACTTGGCACATTATTGAAATAAAACATATAAAACATGATTACTACAGTAGCTTAATCATGTGGACACGCAAAAACAGTAGGTATAAGTGTTGGGTTGCCTCCCAACAAGCTCTTCTCTTTAAAGCCTTTTAGCCAGGCATGATGATTTTAATGATGCTCACATAAAAAGTGAAGAATTGAAACACAAATAGAGCATCATGAATCATATGACAAGCACATTTAAGCCTAACCCACTTCCTATGCATAGGGATTTTGCGAGCAAACAATTTATAGGAGCAAGAATCAACTAGCATAGGAAGGCAAAACAAGAATTGAAACACAAATAGAGCATCATGAATCATATACCTTCAAGCACTCACCTCCCCGGCAACGGCGCCAGAAAAGAGCTTGATGTCTACTACGCAACTTTTATTCTTGTAGACGTTGTTGGGCCTCCAAGTGCAGAGTTTTGTAGGACAGTAGCACATTTCCCTCAAGTGGATGACCTAAGGTTTATCAATCCGTGGGAGGCATAGGATGAAGATGGTCTCTCTCAAACAACCCTGCAATCAAATACAAGAAATCTCTTGTGTCCCCAACACACCCAATACAATGGTAAATTGTATAGGTGCACTAGTTCGGCGAAGAGATGGTGATACAAGTGTAGTATGGATAGTAGATATAGGTTTTTGTAATCTGAAAAAAAAGCAAGGCAGCAAGTGATAAAACGGAGCACAAACGGTATTGCAATGCTTGAGAACAAGGCCTAGGGTTCATACTTTCACTAGTGCAATCTCTCCACAATGCTAGCATAATTGAATCATATAACAATCCCTCAACATGCAACAAAGAATCACACCAAAGTTCCTATTAGCGGAGAACATAAGATAGAAATTGTTGTAGCGTACGAAACCACCTCAAAGTTATCCTTTCCGATCAATCTATTGAGCCATCCCTATAAGTGTCACAAACAGCCCTAGAGTTCGTACTAAAATAACACCATATGATACGCATCAACCAACTCTAATGTCACCTAGATACTCCAATGTCACCACAAGTATCCATGAGTTGATTATTTGATATGCATCAAATAACTTTAGATTCATAATATTCAATCCACACAAAGAACTTCAAAGAGTACCCCAAAGTTTCTTATCGGAGAAAAGATAATGAAAACGTGCAACCAACCCCTATGCCTAGATTACCCCAATGTCACCACAGGAATCCACCAGTTGATTACCAAAACATACATCAAGTGACTCACTTGAATACCCCATTGTCACCACGGGTATCCGCATGCAAGACATACATCAAGTGTTCTCAAATCCATAAAAGTACTCAATCCGATAATAGTGAAACCTCAAAGGTAAAAACTCAATTCATCACAAGAAGATAGAGAGGGAAGAAACACCATATGATCCAACTATATTAACAAAGCTCGCGGTACATCAAGATCGTGCCAAATCAAGAACACGAGAGAGAGAGATCAAACACATAGCTACTAGTACATACCCTCAGCCCCGAGGGTGAACTACTCCCTCCTCATCATGGAGACCGCCGGGATGATGAAGATGGCCTCCGGTGATGATTTCCCCCTCTGGCAGGGTGCCGAAAAAGGGCTGTAGATGAGATAGTGGAGGTACAGAGGCTTGCGGCGGCGGAGTCGAAGTTCTAGGGTTATTTCTGGAGGTTTCTGAATATATAGGAATTTTTGGCGTTGGAATCACTCAAAGAGGGGCCACAGGGGGCCCACGAGGCCCCAGGGCGCGGCATCCCCCTGGGCACGCCCTGGTGGCTTGTGGGGCCCTGTGGGTCTTCTAGTACTCTGCCGAAGCTTCCTGTGTCCCTTTCCTTCCAGAAAAAATCATCAAAAAGTTTCGCTGCATTTGGACTTCATTTGATATGGATTTTCTGGAAAACCAAAAACAAGCAGAAAACAGCAACTGGCACTGGGCACTAGGTCAATATGTTAGTCCATGAAAATCATATAAAATCCATATAAAAGTGCACCAAAATCATACAAAACTATAATAAACATGGCATGAATACTTCATAAATTATAGATACGTTGGAGACGCATCACCTACTGATGAGAGCTAAGTGTGTGAACACATTTTGGTAAAGGTAGCGACGAGAGGCCATGTAGGAGTACATGGTGGGTTGTCTCATTGAGACCGTCCTTAAGAACTGAGTTCCGTGTTTGTGATCCAAGAATAGTTACTACCACACATTGTGTAGGGAACGCGACAGAAAACAAAAAAAATCGGTACAGTGAGCACGCCCAGGATCACTATGGAGATGGCATACCAGGTTTGATCTGATCATTACCGACTCGTAGCGCAGCGGAAGTAGAGTCAATGTAGATAATCGGTGCAGATCCCCGCAGCTAGGATTTACAACCTCCCAACCGTGAGGATGTACTCCCTTGTCGGACAGCCCTTCGGGAGGCGGTCGGACAGTCCCCGGACTCGGGAGGACCCTCGAAGCTCGAACGGTAACTCGGACAGCCCTTTGGGAGGACCCTCGAACAGCCCCTCGGGCAAAAGATCGAACCTACGACCTCTCTACGGGGTTGCACACATACGGTGTCAGCTATCCGGCAGGGCTTCGCTGTCCAGAACTAGTTCCCACTGGAACCCAGATAGCCTTTCGGCTCTACGAAACTATTTCGCGGGGAGGGAGAGAGAAGGCCAGATCATGCATGGCATTTGTATGTGAGAAAGAGTGAGTGTGTTGAGCTCCTCTCCACCTCTAATTATAGGAAAACCCAAGGGGTAGAGGGGACATGGAAATACCAAAATGCCCAAGCTATATGTCACACATAAGGGCAAAATGGGGAGGCAAGTGGAGCTCCATGGAGGAGCTCCACCCTTGGCCGGCCACACTAATGGGGCCCCCCAAAATGGGGTCTCATCCTTCCATGTCATCCCCTCTAGATCTTTTGGGAAAAAGCCCAAAAAAGTGGCTTTCCAAAAAGCAACCATAAAGTGCTTTTCACTATTCATGAAAACATTTTTCCGTGACCGTTAAATCCGAAAATATTTATGTGGGCCTAGAACATTTCTAGTACCCCCTAAAATAATTTTGGACGCGTTCCGAAACAATTCTGGATCAGTGATTTTCATCAGCGAAAAGCAACCAAAGCGGTTCCGGCAGCTCTGGAACATTTCCGGTTTTTTTCTCCTGAAAAATCCCAGAAGTTCCCAGAACAATTCTGGCACCCTCCAAGAATTTCCAGGCGTGTGCCGAAACAATTTTGACTTAATGGTATACTCCAAAACAACTTTTCGGTTTTACCGAAACCCTTCCGGTGTTCTCTCTCCGGAACTCTTCCGTTGTCTCCGAAACTTATTCTGGTGACTTTCTCTCAGACTCCTTGTCTAGTATTCAGCAGATAGATGACCCTTCAGCGTGTGACCCTATAGGTTCGGTGAAGTATAGACATGACCGGAACACTTTCCGATCAATGATCAATAGCAGAACCGTGGACACCCATATTGATCCCTATCCCCACACGAATGAATATTCGAGTGAACCTCTAGTTTCCGTGTGCTATTCCTGTTGCTTCATGATATGTTACAAACACCCGAGGTGAGATTTAGCGGCATCCTCGTGGATCAACAACTTGTCCACCATGCCAGTTACCTTGTTACCAGTTTTGTTCTCTTTTCTCGTTTCCGTGTTCCGGCATCCCTGTGATCAAATCACATTGTGTCTGGCCAGGCGATGATGGATACCGTAACACCGAGAGGGCCCGAGAATATCTCTCCATCGTCGGAGGAGCAAATACCAATCTCGAGCTATCTCGTTCCTTGTCATACTTTTCCGTGAACCCGTAAGCCGCCATAATAGCCACCCAGTTACGGATGACGTTTAACAAACCCCAAAGTTCACGAAGCAAGAATGAAGGAACTCGACACTCTCATGGTCTAAGGAATTATGCAAACATTAACTTTCTCTGTGTTATAAACCATTAACTTGTGACAAATGTATCTCATAGCATAACATCAATTCGGGTCGATTCAACACAAGTGTTCTTCTAACATTGTGCCCTCAAAATTGCCGACATAGTCATGCCCATGATCAGGAAAACAGGATCATCATGCAATACTTGAGCCAGTCTTAGAGGCATGACTAGGAATACAATTTACCATTTGTTATACCACACGTGCATATGAGTTTCCCTCCGAGCCTCGTGGATATTGCAAACTCGAGAATCATTGCAGTTATAGCATGGGACATAAACATTCATTACAAACTTGGAGATACAAAATAACTGTTACTACTGCCTCTAGGGCGTATCTCTTACAGACTCCCACTTGCACTAGAGTCATAATCCAGTTACATGGCTTCCCTAACACCAATGGCTATCCGGTGCTGCTCATGCTTTGCTCCTGGTAGAGGCTTTGTCATCGGGTCTGACACGTTCAGATCCGTGTGAACTTTGCGTACTTTCACTAAACCCGCTACGACATGATGTCGAATGAGTTTATATTTGCATTCAATATGTCTTGTCTTATGGTGCAAAGATGGCTCCCTAGCCTGAGCCACGGCGCCACTATTATCACAATAGATCTCCACCGGGTCCAGCACACTTGGAACCATACCAAGGTCTTCAAGAAACTGCTTGATCCAGATCGCCTCCTTGGAGGCTTCTGAAGCTGCAACATATTCCGCCTCCGTCATAGAATCCGCCACAGTCTTTTGTTTGGAACTTTTCCAATCAACTGCGCCACCGTTCAATATGAAAACATAGCCTGATTGAGATTTGAAGTCATTTGGGTCAGTCATGAAGCCTGCATCAGTGTAACCACTTACAATGAGCGCTTCATCACCTCCGTACACAAGGAGTAAATCCTTGGTCCTTTTGAGGTACTTAAGAATATTTTTGACTGCGGCCCAGTGTTCCAATCCTGGATCACTTTGGTAGCGGCTGCTAACACTTAGCGCATAGGAAACATCCGGTCTTGTACATAGCATGGCAAACATAATAGAACCAACTGCCGAAGCATATGGAACATCATTCATTTGTACTCGCTCATCGAGAGTCCGAGGACACTGATTCTTGCAAAGCACTGTGCCAGGTGACATGGGGAGTAGGCCTTTCTTGGAGTTCTCCATGTTGAACCTTTTCAACACCTTGTCAATGTACGTGCTTTGGCTAAGCGCTATCAGGCGTTTTGATCTATCTCTCTAGATTCTGATGCCCAATACATATGCCGCTTCGCCTAAGTCTTTCATTGAAAAACTCTTCTTCAATGAGTCTTTTATTTCGCTAAGAAAATTCACGTCATTTCCAATCAACAATATGTCATCCACATACAAGATTAGAAATGCTTTTGCGCTTCCACTAAACTTCTTGTAAGCACAAGATTCTTCGTCATTCCTGATGAAGCCAAATTCTTTGACTACTTCATCAAAATGAATGTTCCAGCTCCTTGACGCTTGCTTCAGACCATAAATGGCCTTCTGAAGTTTGCATACCTTTCCAGCATCCTCATGAACGACAAAACCTTCAGGCTGTATCATGTATACATATTCTTTGAGATTTCCATTTAGGAAAGCCATTTTGACGTCCATCTGCCATATTTCATAATTGAAATAAGCAACAATTGCTAGTAACATCCGAACAGACTTAAGTATAGCTACGGGCGAGAGAGTCTCGTCGTAGTCCACTCCTGGAACTTGCGTGAACCCTTTCGTGACAAGTCTAGCTTTATGGATAGTAATGTTACCATCCGCGTCTGTCTTTCGTTTGAAAATCCATTTACAACCAATGGGCTTAGCGCCTTCTGGAAGTTCTACCAAGTTCCAAACTTGATTTTCGTACATGGATTCCATTTCGGATTTCATGGCTTTGTGCCATTCCCTTGAGCTGGGCCCCGCCATCGCTTCCTTGTAGTGCGCAGGTTCATCGTCTTCAAGGATGAAGATTTCATTATGAAACCACTCAGGTGGCTGGATAGCCCTACCTGATCTGCGCGGTTCAGTTACAACATTGTCTGAAGTTTCCACATCACATGCGACAACTTCCGGCTCGGTTGTAGGGATAATTTGCGGAATTTCTTCCGGTTCCTTTTACGAGGAATGGGAGAGATTTCAAGGACATGTGTGGCAAGAGTCAACCACAAACGTGTCGTTTATTGGTTTTTCGACTCTACAAAATTGAAAAACATGCCTGAAAAATATGATACTTGGCATGGTGCCATGGTATGACCTTAGAAAAGCGTGGTACTTTTTTGAGAAGGTTCGGCAAATGTCATTTTACACGCTCTTTATAAACCGAACCATCACAAAAGGTAGTTTCGTGGTTTCGAGAGGGAAATCACCAAGTTTGAAGGGGAATTCGAACTTCCTTCGTCGTTTGTCCTTGAGTTTTTTTGTACAATCAACAAACACCCTATAATGCACCGTGTTCAAATTTGGCAATTTTCCGGTCTAATTTAGTATATTTGGGCAGTTATGTGCATTTTCTAGGCATTAATGCACATAATTCAATTTCGCACAATCAGTCCATGCAAAAGTTCACAAATTCCTTTTGGAAAATCATGCTTGTTGTGGCACCCCGGCTCAGAGGGACCGAAATGCCCCGTATTCCAGCCCAGAAATGTCTTCTAGAATACGGCACTGCATGGAATAGAACAAATCAGCCTTTATTACAGGGGATAAAGGTACAAAGGTTTGTTATTATAAAGGTTACACCGCACGGCGACACTACGCCTGCTAAGGTAGCTCTATGCTAGCAGCGGACCAACTCGTAGCAGCGGGACGACGACGACGGTGGTGAACTCCACTCCGCAGGGACTCTGGCTGGGACACGGTCTAGCTCGCACGAACAGAATCCACGACAAGCAATCAATCACAGCATCACCTGCAAACTGGCATGATAAGCCAGGTGAGTACTTTGAATGTACTCGCAAGCTCACAACAACCAAAAGCATCAAGGCAAAACAACAACATAGCATTAACAAATTAACTTATTACCAACTACTACGAGGTGGAAGTAAGAGTTACACAAACTAATATGGTAAGGCCAGAATCACGGATGAACCATCCTAATGAATCACGAGAAACCATCTCACTCTTGGCTACCCGGCCAAGCATCATATCAACTTGATCAACTAATGATCAATACATCTTCGTGATCACCGCGTGATCACATCACACCCTGAATGACCATCCCCAAGATCATCCCAACATCATCATCGGTGTCCTGCCAACCTGTTGCTTATCTACCTACAATCATGATATAAGTCATTCCGTCATTGTGAGCGTTGATCGAACGGTGTGACCTACAACGAACTGTGTCCATGACCGAGGACGCGGCTATCGATAGTTTATACACTCTGCAGAGGTTAGTACACTGTACCCACACTACGGAACTCATGGCCTCATGCTCCCATTCGGGTGGACCAACAACGTTCCGACAAAACCAATCTATTGCATGACACTCTCCCGGCCACTCCCGACAAACTCCCCTTTGGGCGATGTCCTGGGTGGCCCCTGTTGTCACCTCGTGACATCCGCCACCTCTGTTGCTGCCACCGTCGTGGCCAACACAACAATCTTGTCCCCCACGGGGACACCCGGGTACAACACAACTTGGGCACACAAGGTTATGACCGCCTACCGGGCCAGGGCAGCGCGAGCACATAACCTTCCCTAGTTGGAGGCACCGGCGAGAGGCATGACAATAGACCGAATTAGGGCCTCCCCATCCAGGCAAGTGTGGCTGCATTGGTGAGCTCGATTCGGTGGCACCTGACCAACGGAATGATGAAATTTATCCCCAAGGTAAGTATGCGATAGAACTGTTACTCCAATGTTACATATCAACCTGTGATTCAAATCATGGCAATATCCATCCAAAATCCCAAGCATAAAATATCCATATCATTAGCATGAATTTCACCAATATTCAATATGACCGCGAATAAAGTATGACTATTATCAATACTTCCGAAGTAACATGTCATCCATAATCTACAAAACATTAGTCCTAGAAATCCAAGCATCATCATGGCAGTAACAAACTCACATATATCCAATCATAAAGCCAAGAATAAATCATTCCTAAATAATGCAATATTAAGCAAATTTAATTCAAATTAACCATGGCATTGCATTGCAATCATGCAAATGGAGGGTGTGGCTTGCCTTGCTCCAAAAGAGAGGGGAAGAGCTCCTGGTCTTCACCAACTCACCACAAACACTCTGAAAATATTTTGCAAGTATTTAAGAATATACCATAAAGCAAATACTCTTGTCCAGAAATTCTAGACAGAAGATAAAAATACCAAATTCTACTAGAAAATAGAGGAGAACAAAAGAAAAATAATGCAAAAAGAATTAGTTCATTTGGACTTGTAGTTTAGGAGTTATTCATGGTCAAAGTTGAGGTCAAACTGGATTTAAAATCGAATTTCTGGAAATTCCAGAAAATCACAGAAGGGGTGACGTTGAAGGCGTATTTTAGGAATACGCTTTCACTTACAAAACGTTTCGGAGGGCGCCGAAGTCACTGACCAGCGGGCCCCTTCGGTCAGATTTAAAGAGAGAAAGAGAGAGGCAGAGACGGCGGGCTCACCGGCGATGAAACAGCGGCGAGAAGGCCACGGCGGTGCTAGGAGACAGCGGAGATGGATCGGGCGCACAATGGCGCACCTGCCCGTACCCGCAGCTCCGTGAATGGTGGCCAGACGGAGACGCGCCCTTCGTCTCCGGTGGAGCAGAGCCACGGGCATCGGCGAGCTAGGCAACTCCGGCGAGGATTGGCTAGGGAGAGGGGCTGGGTAGGACCAGGGAAAGGAGTGGAGCTCCCTGATGTGCTTGGTTTGGTCGGAGAATCACTGGAGCGAGCTCGAGGAGGAGGGGGCCGAATGGCGGAGCCGTGGCCGGAGAGGAGGAAGAAGGAGGCCTCGGCTCGAGTTCTTTGCTCGGGGGGGGGGGGGGTGATTGGGAGAGGGAGGTGATGGCTGAGGAGGAGAGGCGAGCTCGGGGCTCCTTAAATAGGTGGGGGGGAAGGGCGAGCGCGGGCCGGTTGCCACCGCGGCCAGAAGAACAAACCCTGGCGAGGAGACAAGCACCAGCGGCTGCAACAGGGACTAGGGACGGCGGAGAGGGAGAGGCTGAAGAGCGGGCCAGCACGCGGGGAGGCAGGAGGAGCAGGGCACGCGCGGTCGGGGCAGTCAGGCACGCGTGGCCACTGTTCCCGCGTGCGCCCGGGCATTTGGCTCTTTCCGGCGAGCTCCTAGCGGGGGAGAGCGGACCAGGGCGGCGAGGAGGAACTGGGGAAGGGCTGCGGCGGAGCTAGGTGGCAAACGGAGGAGGTTTGGACGGTGGCCGGGCGGGGCCGAGGCGCAGAGCACGCGCACTGCAGCCAGCGCACGCGCACCAGCCATGCCAGTGGCGCAGTCACCGCGTGCACGGGCGCGAGCACGACGACTAAGCCCAGACAAGCCTGTCCAGTGACAAGTCCATCCATAGTGTAGACACTTTGTGGTGATAGATCAACAAAAGAGCTTTTGGGGTGATCAGGCACATCGCCCAAAGTTTGCAGCAGCAAACTTTTGCAAAGTTCTGAGGTCAAATCATGAGGTAGAATGGTAAAAGAGTTTGTCACAAGGATTTGGGATTAGAAGGACTACAGGATTGCAAAGTTTCAGGCTAAATGGACAAGGTTTGAGGGTGGATGCTTTGGAACTGCATTTCTGGTCCAGAAAGTTGATCAAGAAGTAGCACTCACATGGGGTATTGGTTTGGGCTGCAAATTGGCATAGGACTATGATTTGGATATAAGAGTCTACTGTAAAAATTTCACACCATTTGGCCAAACCAAAATGGTACTTTCTTCACAATGGACTCCCCTGGCCAGAAACTTAGAAAAAAATACTGGGAATTATTGGCTTGATGAAATGAGCTCAAATTTGGTGGAGAGCAATGATTTGAGCATATGAATGATCTTGCAAAATTTCAGCTCATTTGAATATTCCTAGCTAGCACTTCCTTCACAAATGTTTCCACTGGACAAAAACTTTGGAATTTTTGCTCAGGGAGTTTGGCTAGGCAAATAAATCTTAATTTTGGCATAAGAACATGATTTGGGCATGATAGGATGCACAAAAATTTTGAGGGCAATCAAGAAAAGATAAATAGCACTTCCTTCACAAAAGTGCTACTCAGGGCAGAATTGATAATGAATATTTCTGAATTATTTTTGAACTAGACAAGGAAAGGTTTGGACATATTTGGGGAATATATGACTCAAAGAATTTATGAGAATTTTGTGGGAATTAAATACAAGGCAGAAATATAGGTTGCTTCACAACCTGGGCCAAATAGGGTTATTCCTTTAATAAGAAAAGGAATATTCCCTAAAAAAGGACTTTGGGATATGGTTAGAATGGAAATATTCATGATCTTGGAAAAGATGCAAGGATGAAGCACTACTTGGGAGGGAAGGAAATGGAGATCTCCCAGATTTTAAGTCCAAAGAACTGCTCCAAAAAGAAAACCAGAGCGAAAACCAAATAAAACCAAAAGAAAAAGAAAGGGCCAAAATCAGGGTGTTACACTTGTGGTATTTACTAAATTTGCATGCCTTTTACAAGGAATGGTGGGAGATTTCAAGGACATGTGTCCTAAGAGTCAACCACAAACGTGTCGTTTATTGGTTTTTCAACTCTAGAAAATTGAAAAGCATGCCTGAAAAAGATGATACCTCGCATGGTGCCATGGTATGACCTCAGTAAAGCATGGTAATTTTTTGAGAAGGTTCGGCTAACCTAGTTGTACACGCTCTTCATAAACCGAACCATCACAAAAGGAAGTTTTGGTGGTTTCGAGAGGGAAATCACCAAGTTTGAAGGGGAATCCAAAGTTCCTTCGTCGTTTGTCCTAGAATTTTTTTCTACGATCAACATAGACCCTGTCATGCACCGTGTTCAAATTTGGCACTTTTCTGGTCTAATTTACTATATTTGGGCAGTTATGTGCATTTTCTAGGCATTAATGCACATAGTTCAACTTCACACAATCGGTCCATGAAAAAGTGCAAAAAACGGTATGGAAAATCATGCTTGTGGTGTTTAGTAAATTTGCATACCTTTTACGAGGAATGGGGAGAGATTTCAAGGACATGTGTGGCAATTTGGACTTGAATTTACTGTGACTTTATCGTTTCGCGTCCAAACTATTTACACGGTGCGCAAGCACCATCAGCCGCTAGATTTGAATTTTTTGCGCATTTCAGGACTCATTTGATATACTAAAGCACTTTATAGCATTTACCTGACAATTAGTGCATATAAGTCATATCCCAGCTATAGCTACACGGGTGTGTTGGGAGGGATGTGGATTGCCGTTCGATCGCGGTGCATCCTACGGTGCACACGCACTATCCGCGTGGCTGGGGTTCCGGCCAATCAGAACGCAACGCACAATAGGGTTAGCGCACATGGTTCTCATAGGCAATCAGATCTCGAGTGCTCTAAAACCACCGCACTACATACGGTTGTCCGGCCACTCCGTCCTAGAGCTCTCTCCAAGCGTCGTCGTCCATGCCACCGCACCGCACACTAACTGGTAGGGAAGCGATGACATCTTGGCGCTCCGAGTTCATCGCCGCCCGCGACCGCACAGTAACTGGTAAGGAAGCGATGTCATCCCGCCGCGTCGAGTTCATCGCCGCCCGCAACCGCACACCTACGTGGGCAGACTTTGAAGCTGCCATGGCCGAATGGGCGGTGGAGCAAGAGGAGGCCAAAGCCGCATAGAAGGAGCAGAAAAGGCAAAAAGCACTCAAGAGAAGAGAGTCCCGCCGCCGCAAGAAAGAAGCGGTCGAACGCGCTGCTGAGGAGAGTCGGGCGGAGATCCAAGCACGGTGGGCTGCCACCGGCAAGGCCGGGAAGGAGAACGATGGCGTCTGCGTCTGGCCAGCATGCGAGAAGTAGTTAGTGTGTGTGTGTCGCCCATACGTTTGTTTAATTAATTATGAGCATCTACCAGTACTACTTACTACTTTTTTAGAGAAAATTAGTGCCCGGTCAAAAAAGTTCATAGCGGTCCCACCTGCAGCCACCCCGGAGCTCCTTCCTCTCTCATCTCTGCACTACCGGGTCGCAGACGAGCTCGCCGGAGTTGTTTTTTAGTACCACCTCGCCGCGCGGGGCAGACGCGGACAGGCTTAAATAGCAGCGCCGGCGGGAGGCAGCAAGCATTTCTCTTGTTGCATAGGTCGATCAATTCTCGCTGTGTGAGCGAGTCAGGTTGACACTTGATTGCATTTCATAAACTTATGATTATGATTGTTCATCGAGTGTCACCTTCGCCTCGTTCATGTACGTTGATAGCCCTACTACAATGAAAGATATTTTTAAATTTGCATGTTACGGCACTACATGCTGATAGATATTTTAATTCTTAGACGACCACAAAACACACATTTGCTATGGCGTACTGTGTGCGTTACTGATCCATAAGTCAGTTAGAAAACATCGCACACGTACCATCACGACCGCCCGTGATTGATTTAATTAACTCCATGTGTACAATTTTTTGAATACGGGATCCGCCAATTTTCTCCTTTCTTGCACACGAGTATATTATATGCTTAGTCTGCGTTGTGTGTTTCGCCCGCGTAAGTTTCGAGTTTCGCAGCCAAAATTTTAGTAGGCGCGGGATTTCAGAATTTACCCCCCCCCCAAACCCATCCCCACCCATCACATTTCCGCAGTACCCCCCCCCCTCTCTCGGCAACTCAAACCGCCGCCGCCGCAACAATAGCTTCAACCACATCTACGTTCTGCCCGAGCCTCGTCGATCCAGTCAGGTAACCCACCGATCTCCATCACCGCCACGGCCTGATTGCTTAGATGGCGCCGGCGAAACATCCTCATGCCTCCAAATCCCCACCCCCTACTCCAGAGCATCACCGCGTAAGCGTAACGATGGAGGTCGAGGAGCTGAAGGCGGTCGATGGCGCGGTGTCCGCTGTGCATGTCGACCCGGAGGAACACCTCGCCTCCACCGCCGCCGACTTGGTGCGGGATCTGGCCCAGATGAAGTGCCCCAGTAACTACCCCTCGGGATTTACCAAGTACGAACTGCCCAGTTCAATTTTACCAATACCAGTTGCAATGGCTATATTTTGTATGGTTGATGTATTAAGCCTGTTGTAGTAAACACGCCTAACCATTCTTAACTATTTCCCCTGCCTTTTTATAGACAACTGGGCCATTCTCTGCTCTAGCAGCACTTGCCTTGCGAAGTTTAACTCTGTCAATTTCAATTTCATCAGTACCAGTTTCAATGGATATATTAGGTTGTCTGTACTTAACACATGCCTTGTGTTGGGGAACGCGACAGAAAACAAAAAATTTCGGTATAGCGAGCACGCCCAGGACCACTATGGAGACTGCATACAAGGTTTGGTCTGATCCGTACCGACTCGAAGCGCAGCGGAAGAAGAGTCGGTGGAGATCGTTGGTGCAGATCCCCGCAGCTAGGATTTACAACCTCCCAACCGCGAGGATGAAGTCCCTCGTCGGACAGACCTTCGGGAGGCGGTCGGACAGTCCCCCAGACGATGTCGCGGACAGCCCTTCAGGAGGACCCTCGAAAATCGAACGGAGACTCGGACAGCCCTTCGGGAGGACACTCGAACAGCCCCTCGGGCAAAGGATCGAAACTACGACCTCTCTACGGGGTTGCACACATACGGTGTCATCTATCCGGCAGGGCTTCGCCGTCCAGAACTAGCTCCTGCCGGAACCCAGACAGCCTTTCGGCTCTACGAAAAACTCTTTTCGTGGGAGGGAGAGAGAGAGCTAGCAAAGCATAGCATGTGTATGAGAGCAAGGGATGAAGAGATGGCAGCCCTCACCTCCTCTATTTATAGGAATGCCAAGGGGTAGGATGGTCACACAAAGTACCAAACTACCCCCACTTTATGTCACACATAAAAAACCATAAGAGGGAAAAAGGGTGCATTTCCGGTTTTTCTTCTGGAAAATTCCCAGAAGTTTCCAGAATGATTCTAGCACCCTCCAAGAATTATCAGGCATGTGCCGAAACCAATTTGACTTAATGGTATCCCCTGAAACAACTTTTCAGTTTTACCGAAACTGTTCCGGTGTTCTCTCTGCGGAACTTTTCCGCTGTCCGAAACTTTTCCGGTGTCCGAAACTTTTTCGGTGATTTTCTCTCAGACTCCCTGTCTAGTATTCAGCAGATAGATGACCCTTAAGCGTGTGACCCTATAGGTTCGGTGAAGTATAGACATGACCCGGAACACTTTCGGATCAATGATCAACATCGGAGCCGTGGGCACCCATATTGACCCCTATACCCACACGAATGAATATTCGAGTGAACCTCCAGTTGCAGTGTGCTATTCCTGTTGCTTCACGATATATTACAAACACCCGAGGTGAGATTTTCTGCATCCCCGTGGATCAACAACTTGTCCACCATGCAAGTTACCTCGTTACCGGTTTTGTTCTCTTTTCTCGTTTCCGTGTTCCGGCATCCCAGTGATCAAATCACAATGTGTCTGGCCAGATGATGATCGATACCGTAACACCGAGAGGGCCCGAGAATATCTCTCCATCCTCGGAGGAGCAAATCCCAATCTTGAGCTATCTCGTTTCTTGTCATACTTTTCCGTGAACCCGTAAGCCACCGTAATAGTCACCCAGTTACGGATGACGTTTAACAAACCCCAAAGTTCACGAAGCAAGTACGAAGGAACTCGATACTCTCATGGTCTAAGGAATTATGCAAACATTAACTATCTCTGTGTTATTAACCATTAACTTGTGACGAATATATCTCATAGCATAACATCAATTCGGGTTGATTCAACACAAGTGTTCTACCAACATTGTGCCCTCAAAATTGCCGGCATAGCCATGCCCATGATCAGGAAAATAGGATCATCATGCAATACTTGAGCCAGTCTTAGAGGCAAGACTAGGAATACATTTTGTCGTTTATTATACCACACGTGCAAATGAGTTTCCCTCCGGGCCTCGTGGATATTGCAGACTCGTGAATCATTGCAGTTATAGCATGGATCATAAACATTCATTACAAACTCGGAGATACAAAATAACTGTTATTACTGCCTCTAGGGCATATCTCCTACAGTCTCCCACTTGCACTAGAGTCATAATCCAGTTACATGGCTTCCCTAACACCAATGGCTATCCGGTGTTGCTCATGCTTTGCTCGTGGTAGAGGCTTTGTCATCGGGTCTGACACATTCAGATCCGTGTGAACTTTGCGTACTTTTACTAAACCTTCTTCAACATGATGTCGAATGAGTTTATATTTGCGTTGAATATGCATTGTCTTATGGTGCGAACATGGCTCCCTTGCCTGAGCCACGCGCCACTATTATCACAATAGATCTCCACCAGGTCCAGAGCACTTGGAACCACACCAAGGTCTTCAAGAAATTGCTTGATTCCGACAGCCTACTTGGAGGCTTCTGAAGCAGCAACATATTCCGCCTCCGTCGTAGAATCCGCCACAGTCTTTTGTTTGGAACTTTTCCAATCAACTGCACCGCCGTTCAATATGAAAACATAGCTAGATTGAGATTTGAAGTCATCTGGGTCAGTCATGAAGCCTGCATCAGTGTAACAACTTACAATGAGCTCTTCATCACCTCCGTACACAAGGAGTAAATCCTTGGTCCTTCTGAGGTACTTAAGAATACCCTTGACTGCGGCTTAGTGTTCCAATCCTGGATCACCTTGGTACCGGCTGCTAACACTTTGCGCATAGGAAACATCCGGTCTTGTACATAGCATGGCATACATAATAGAACCAACTGCCGAAGCATATGGAATATCATTCATTTGTACTCGCTCATCAAGGGTCCGTGGACACTGATTCTTCCAAAGCACTGTGCCAGGTGACATGGGGAGTAGGCCTTTCTTGGAGTTCTCCATGTTGAACCTTTTCAACACCTTGTCAATGTACGTGCTTTGGCTAAGCGCTATCAGGCGTCTTGATCTATCTCTATTGATTCTGATGCCCAATACATATGTTGCTTCGCCTAAGTCTTTCATTGAAAAACTCTTCTTCAATGAGTCTTTTATTTCGCTAAGAAAATTCACGTCATTTCCAATCAACAATATGTCGTCCACATACAAGATTAGAAATGCTTTTGCGCTCCCACTAAACTTCTTGTAAACACAAGATTCTTCATCGTTCCTGATGAAGCCAAACTCTTTGACCACTTCATCAAAACGAATGTTCCAGCTCCTTGATGCTTGCTTCAGACCGTAAATGGCTTTCTGAAGCTTACATACCTTTCCAGCATTCTTAAGATCGACAAAACCTTCTGGCTGTATCATGTATACATCCTTTTCAAGGTTTCCATTTAGGAAAGCCGTTTTGACATCCATCTGCCATATTTCATAATCGAAATAAGCAGCAATTGCTAGTAATATCAGAAACAGACCTAAGCATAGCTACGGGCGAGAAAGTCTCGTCGTAGTCTACCCCTAGAACTTGCGTGAACCCTTTCGCGACAAGTCTAGCTTTGTGGATAGTAATGTTACCATCCGCGTCCGTCTTTCTTTTGAAAATCCATTTACAACCAATGGGTTTTACGCCATCTGGAAGTTCTTCCAAGTTCCAAACTTGGTTTTCGTACATGGATTTCATTTCGGATTTCATGGCCTTGTGCCATTCCCTTGAGCTAGGCCCTGCCATCGCTTCCTTGTAGTGCGCAGGTTCATCGTCTTCAAGAATGAAGATTTCGTTATGAAACCACTCAGGTGGCTGGATAGCCCTACCTGATCTGCGCGGTTCAGTTATAACATTGTTTGACGTTTCCGCATCACATGCGACAACTTCCGGCTCGGTTGTAGGGATAATTTGCGGAATTACTTCCGGTTCCTTAGCCATATCAACGGTTGCCGAAGATTCACTAATCTCATCAAGTTGTACTGTCCTCCCACTCACTTCTTTAGTGAGAAACTCTTTCTCAAGAAAGACTCCATGTTTTGCAACAAACACTTTGTTCTCAGAGGCGTGGTAGAAAGAATACCCAACTGTCTCTTTGGGATAACCTACAAAGTAACATTTGTCTGATCTGGGATCAAGTTTGCTTGGCTGTAAACGCTTTACGTATGCCTCACAACCCCAAATTTTGAGAAACGACAGGTCGGGTTTCTTCCCGTGCCATATCTCATATGGTGTCATCTCAACATATTTAGACGGTGCTCTGTTTAATGTATAAGCGGCAGTTTCTAGTGCGTGACCCCAAAAAGATATCGGTAGATCTATAAGAGACATCATCGACCTTACC
This sequence comes from Elymus sibiricus, assembly GCA_039707655.1. NCBI lineage: Eukaryota > Viridiplantae > Streptophyta > Magnoliopsida > Poales > Poaceae > Elymus > Elymus sibiricus. Next base: position 111,980,612 of record CM077676.1, read on the forward strand.
ATGTCTAACAGGGTTCGGTTACGTCGTTCCGACACTCCGTTTCGCTGTGGAGTTCCGGGAGGCGTAAGCTGTGAAACGATTCCACGGTCACTCAGATGTTGGCCAAACTCGTGACTAAGATATTTGCCTCCGCGATCAGACCGCAGAAACTTAATCTTTTTGTTACGATGATTTTCTACCTCGTTCTGAAATTCCTTGAACTTTTCAAAGGTTTCCGACTTATGCTTCATCAAGTAGATATATCCATACCTACTTAAATCATCAGTAAAAGTTACGAAGTAGAAATACCCACCCCGTGCGAATGTGCTCATTGGACCACATACATCACTATGTATTATTTCCAATAATTCACTCGCCCGTTCAGGATGACCCGTGAACGGCGTCTTGGTCATTTTTCCCATCAAGCAAGCTTCACATGTGTCAAATGATTCAAAATCAAGGGACGGTAAAACTCCATCTTTATGGAGTCTTTGCATGCATTTCTTTCCGATGTGGCCAAGGCGACAGTGCCACATGAAAGTGGTGGTGGTATCAGCCTTCCTAAGGCGTTTAGCATTCACGTTAAAGACATCATTTTCACATTCAAGATTTAGTATGAAAAGGCCCCCAACAATGGGTGCAAATCCATAAAACATATCCTTACAATAAAGTGAACAACCATTGTTCTCAGACTTGTAGGAGTACCCATCGTGCACTAAACATGATCCAGAGATAATGTTTCTACACAACAACGGAACAAAATAACAGTTACTTAGTTCCAAAATAAATCCTGAAGGGAGACGTAGAGGCATAATGCCGACGGCTTGAGCGGCGATCCCAGCGCCGTTCCCGACGAGCATCACGACTTCATTCTTTGCCAGCTTGCGCACCTTCTGAAGCCCCTGTATCGAGTTGCAAATGTGAGCAACCGATCCGGTATCAAATACCCAAGACTTAGAATTTTCGCTAGCAAGCAAAACGTCAATGACATTAACTTGTATAACAATTATACCTTTTCCGGTTTTCCCGGACTTCTTATCTTCCAGATACTTCTTGCAGTTTCTCTTCCAGTGTCCTGTGCCCTTGCAGTAGAAGCACTCAGTTTCATTCTTGGCTCCGCCCTTAGATTTGCGTTGGAAGCCGGTCTTACCGGCGCCCTTGCCCTTCTTTGGCTTGCCTTTCTTATTGAAACTGGCAGTTTTATTCACAAGCAACACTTGCTTGTGATTTTTCCGCAGTCCTCCTTCAGCAGTTTTCAACATGGCAAGCACCTCATTTGCTGTTTTGTCCATCCCATTCATGTTGTAGTTCATGATAAAACTGCTGTAAGACGGGGGGAGTGAACCGAGCAACATGTCCATAACATGCTCTGGCGGAAGTGGAAATTCCAGGGTTTTAAGCCTTTCAGCGTAGCCAATCATATTGACTACGTGCTCGCCAACTGAACTGCCCTCAGCCATCTTGGTCTCCATCATCATTTTCATGATATCAAAACGTTCAGACCGTGCATTAAACTTGTACAGAGCATCCAGATCCTTGATCATATCAAAGGAGTTATGGAATTCAAAACATTTTTGAAGCTCTGAACTCATGCAAGACAGCATGAGGCACTGCACTAAGTTGACATCATCATCCTTAGTGGCCCAGACATTTTGTTCATCTGCCGGGGCGGTTGCCGCCGGCTTAGGTGGAAGAGGTCCGTCAAGCACGTACACTTTCTTAGCACTCCTGAGGACAATCCTCAGGGTACGGACCCAGTCCGCATAGTTGTTTCCATTCACGGCTAACTTGTCTTTCTCTAACATCGGGCCTAAGTTGAACGCGCTGTTGCGAGCCATTTGATCTACAATGGAAAACACAAGTTCACTCAGACTTTGTTCATAATGATTTTTGCACTAGTGAATAAACAATTTTATTCTAAAGTGCGCTCCCACTCAAATCAATATCTCTCAAAATTGATTGTGAGTGATTCAAGACCCGTGTCTTGATTGTTCGCCATTGGTGTAACACCACTGATGACAAAAATCTTAACCGGTAGGCCAACTTGCCAATCACATCTCTATGTGACTCTTGTTCATCTTTCGATGCGTGTGTTCCGAGCTCATGACGGTCATGCCTGAACGTCAAGACAACCAAGTGATCTTGCTGCGAGGTCTCAACTCACCCGCCTCACACTTCTCTAATCGTTCGTACCCGTGTGACACGGCGCACCCCGAAAAGATAGGTGCCGTGACGGTGCTACACTTGGGAGAACACTAACTACTTGATATTTTTTAAGTGAGAGATCACCCTAATAAAAAGCGACTACCGCGCAATCAAGAAGGGTGCAACATAAGGGATAAACATCTCAGACAATTCATAATTAGCATGACATGGTATAGCCCCTTCTGACGGAGAAGTCAAACTTTCTTCGTCTTTGGCATTTGCGTCGGTGTATACCTTTGCGAAGATTGCCACCACCTTGTCGATGCACCAGATAATATTGCTATCTCTATAGCTAATAAAATAAGTGCATTACATAAGGTTGACACGCAGGTCATTAAAGAGACAATCATATGGCTCCAGCCATCATGCCGAATCATGACACGCAGGTCATGTTAATTTACATTATATAGTCATCTCATACGTAATCAAATTGAATATGAGCATTGCTATACCACATCACATGCAAACCATCCTGCAAAACCAAGTTAGACGCCTCTAATCGGTTTATACAAAATTTTATTTTACGTGGCTTCTAAGGTTTTGACTCAAACCGAAGCTACCAACGCTCATCATCAAGTATGATAATTCAAGTTGCTAGATTAACTTTCCAGGGTGTATGAAACACGAGATAATAAAATCTCGAGCCCCATACTAAACTTCGTCATACGCGTGACCCCCGTGCAGATCATATCTGCATTGCCCTTTCGTCTGCGAAACATCCATCTTTCTTTAGCTATGGTGGAACCCAAAGAACTGTTAGCACTTCGTTGATCTGTCAATCAGCATACTCAGGAGCAGCATGAAAGGATCGCGGATTGCCAGAACTTTGTGAGATTCCACCATGCCGTCAAGATCAGGACTACGCAAATTCACGGGAAGCAACAGGAACATCGGGTAACAGATTTCATCTGCTACCCGCACAAATAATTTTCAGTAATAGATCTCATCTACTACAAAATTATACTATGCAATACCCATACATCTCATGTACTCTAGATGATAACATGCATCTACGCATAGCCTAGCTCTTGATGCCACTGTTGGGGAACGCGACAGAAAACAAAAAAAATTGGTATAGCGAGCATGCCCATGACCACTATGGAGACTGCATACAAGGTTTGATCTGATCCGTACCGACTCGAAGCGCAGCGGAAGAAGAGTCGGTGGAGATCATTGGTGCAGATCCCCGCAGCTAGGATTTACAACCTCCCAACCGCGAGGATGAACTTCCTCGTCGGACAGCCCTTCGGGAGGCGGTCGGACAGTCCCCCGGACGATGTCGCGGACAGCCCATCGGGAGGACCCTCGAAACTCGAACGGAGACTCGGACAGCCCTTCGGGAGGACACTCGAACAGCCCCTCGGGCAAAAGATCGAAATTACGACCTCTCTATGGGGTTGCACACATACGGTGTCATCTATCCGGCAGGGCTTCGCCGTCCAGAACTAGTTCCTGCCGGAACCCAGACAGCCTTTCGGCTTTATGAAAAACTCTTTTCGTGGGAGGGAGAGAGAGAGCTAGCAAAGCATAGCATGTGTATGAGAGCAAGGGATGAAGAGATGGCAGCCCTCACCTCCTCTATTTATAGGAAAGCCAAGGGGTAGGATGGTCACACAAAGTACCAAACTACCCCCACTTTATGTCACACATAAAAAACCATAAGAGGGAAAAAGGGTGCCATGTGGAGCTCCATGGAGGAGCTCCACCCTTGGCCGGCCACCCCTTGGGGGCCCCCCCATGACGGGCTTCCTTGGCCCCCAAGCCCTTCTAGAAGCCTTTTGGAAATATCCCAAAAGGTGACTTTCCATAAATATCCCAAAAAGCACTTTCACTATTCACGACGACATTTTTCAGCGTCCGGTCGAACTGAAAATATTTATGTGGGCTTAGAACATTTCCAGTATCCACTAAAATAATTTTCAATTCGATCCGGAACAATTCCGGATTAGTGATTTTCATCTGCGAAAAGCATCTCAAGCGGTTCCGGCAGCTCCGGAACATTTCCGGTTTTTCTTCTGGAAAATTCCCAGAAGTTTCCAGAATGATTCTAGCACCCTCCAAGAATTATCAGGCATGTGCCGAAACCAATTTGACTTAATGGTATCCCCTGAAACAACTTTTCAGTTTTACCGAAACTGTTCCGGTGTTCTCTCTGCGGAACTTTTCCGCTGTCCGAAACTTTTCCGGTGTCCGAAACTTTTTCGATGATTTTCTCTCAGACTCCCTGTCTAGTATTCAGCAGATAGATGACCCTTAAGCGTGTGACCCTATAGGTTCGGTGAAGCATAGACATGACCCGGAACCCCTTCCGATCAATGATCAACATCGGAGCCGTGGACACCCAAATTGACCCATATACCCACACGAATGAATATTCGAGTGAACCTCCAGTTGTCGTGAGCTATTCCTGTTGCTTCGCGATATGTTACAATTACCCGAGGTGAGACATGTTGGCATCCTCGTGGATCAACAACTTGTCCACTATGCCAGTTACCTCGTTGCCGGTATTATTCTCTTTTCTCGTTCCCGTGTTCCGGCATCCCCGTGATCAAATCACAAAGTGTCTGGCCAGACGATGATGGATACCGTAACACCGAGAGGGCCCAGAGATATCTCTCCATCGTCGGAGGAGCAAATCCCAATCTTGAGCTATCAAGTTACTTGACATACTTTTCCATGAACCCGTAAGCCGCCGTAATAGCCACCCATTTACGGATGACGTTTAACAAACCCCAAAGTTCATGAAGCAAGCATGAAGAAACTCGATACTCTCATGGTCTAAGGAATCATGCAAACGTTAACCATCTCTGTGTTATTAACCATAAACTTGTGACGAATATATCTCATAGCATAACATCAATTCGGGTTGATTCAACACAAGTGTTCTACCAACATTGTGCCCTCAAAATTGCCGGCATAGCCATGCCCATGATCAGGAAAATAGGATCATCATGCAATACTTGAGCCAGTCTTAGAGGCAAGACTAGGAATACATTTTGCCGTTTATTATACCACACGTGCAAATGAGTTTCCCTCCGGGCCTCGTGGATATTGCAGACTCGTGAATCATTGCAGTTATAGCATGGATCATAAACATTCATTACAAACTCGGAGATACAAAATAACTATTATTACTGCCTCTAGGGCATATCTCCTAGACCTTGTTTATTTCAGTAATGTACACTGTGATGTTCAAGTATGAACTGCCCAGTTCAATTTCACCAATACCAGCTAGAAACTTACAATGCCTGACTTAGGTTGCTGTTAAGCCTGTTGTGGCAAACAGTTCTATCCATTTTTTAATCTATCCCTTTACTACTGTGCTACTCTTCGCAATGAAGATATCACTACAGATGTTGTCGTTTTATTACCATTTTTTATTTTTGGTGGATGTCAACCTTGTTGTAGTTAACATGCCTTTCCATGTACTTACACAGGGCCACAATGGGAAATGCTGTTGTTTACCGTCGAGGTTAGTTCCATCCCAATGTCCTATAGTACTTTACATCATTTCTGCAATTGCAGTTTAGCTTGTAGCATTTACTTGCTTCTTGTAGGCACACATGTCAGCGGCACTGATCCATGCTTCAACCCGGAGGAACACCTCGCCTCCACCGCCGCCGACTTGGGGCGGGCTCTGGCCCAGATGAAGTGCCCCACCAACTACCCCTCGGGATTTACCAAGTAGGAACTGTCCAGTTCAATTTTACCAATACCAGTTGCAATGGCTATGTTTTGTATGGTTGATGTATTAAGCCTGTTGTAGTAAACACGCCTAAGTATTCTTAGCTATTTCCCCTACCTTTTTATAGACAACTGGGCCATTCTCTGCTCTAGCAGTACTTGCCTTGCGATGTTTAACTCTGTCAATTTCAATTTCATCAGTACCAGTTTTAATGGCTATATTAGGTTGTCTGTACTTAACACATGCCTTGTTTATTTCAGTAATTTACACTGTCATGTTCAAGTATGAACTGTCCAGTTCAATTTCACCAATACCAGCTAGAAACTTACAGTGCCTGACTTAGGTTGCTGTTAAGCCTGTTGTAGCAAACAGTTCTATCCATTTTTTAATCTGTCCCTTTACTACCGTGCTACTCTTCGCAATGGAGATATCACTAGAGATGCTGACGTTTTATTACCATTTGCTATTTTTGGTGGATGTAGTTAACATGCCTTTCCATGTACTTACACAGGGCCGCAACGGGCGATGATGTTATTTGCCATCGAGGTTAGTTGCATCCCATCTCTTATAGTATGTTACATCATTTGTGCAATTGAAGTTTAGCTTCTAACATTTAATGGTTGCTTGTAGGTACATATATCAGCGGTACTGATCCACGCTTCGACCCCTTTTGCGTATGGGGCAATGAGATATTCATGAATAAGCGTCAAGTGAGGAAACTAAGAAAGATTGTTAGGCGAAATAGACGGGTGATGGAAATTAAACTCTTTATTTACACTTTATCCAAGACAACGGTGAACTTTAGGATGGTAAGTAATCTGTTGCCTTTTTCCCCTGCCCACAACGAGTTACTCTATTAGACAAGAATTTCTGAAAGTTTTCTCTTTTCAGTGGTTTCCAAAGCATTTTACTCATGATTACCTTGCAAACTACATGACCGGAGTGGAGGCAACTAAGGTTAATGTATATAATTCATACTACCATGATAATGGTTTAGAAGTCTTCCTGAAGGCGGTGAAGGATGGGCGGGCGATCGTCACAAGGGGTTGGACAAAAGTTGTGCGTGCCTTTGCCATGGAGGAGGGCACATTATGGGCATTCCGCTTCTTCGACACTATCGGCAGCCAAAATGATTTACACTTCTCTCTTCACCTTTACCGCCTCTAAATATTGTGGTTCTTCATAGTTAATCTGTTGCCTAATTCTGTAATTACTGAACACATTGTAGTGAGATTTTGATTTATGGATTCGTTGTTGAACCATTGTGATGAGAATACGAAATATTTAAATTCCGCACTTCATAATTTAAAATTTGAAATATTCCAATTCAAATTATAAATTACAGTAAAAAATATAATTAAACAGCAGGGATTAAAACACCGTACACACGGTTAGAAAGAAAACAGCGTGTGCGATGGTAAAATAAAGAACACACGGTTCTTTCACGGAAAACGTATGCGATACTCAGTCCCCGAACGCACGGTTTATCCTTATACGCGTGTGGGATTACCATAAGTATCGCACACGTTTCCGTAATATGCGCATGTGCGATTCTTGGTAATACCGCAAACGTTTCAAACCTGTATGCGTGTGTAATATCGGATAAAAAGAAGACAGTTCACATTTGCAGACCGTGTGTGATAGGTATACCTATCGCACACACTTAAGAAAATGGACACGTTGGCGATAGCAGAGACACCACACACATTTTATGGTTTTGAACTATGTGTGATAGTGTACGTATCGCAAATAGACCGGTAGAAAAAAGTTTGTGATATCCACCTTTTGCACACTTGGATATCTGCGAAATCGTTTCGGATGTCTCGCGGATCAAAAATGTGGTGCCACGACTTCGCATACGATTAGTTTACGAAAATCGTCAGCAGCGGGTCGCCCTATCGCGGACGGTTTCTGGGTCGTGTGGGAAGGACCCCCCTATCGCACACACAGGCGACGGTTTAAAACTGTGTCACGAAAAGGAGGTAAAAACCGTTTGTATAGCACGTAACGGTACCAGTGTTACTCATGTGGATGTATGCAAATGCAAGACATCATGGAGTATTAGCAATCATTGTGCATGTAGTGCAAAATACGGACGAGAAAAAAATGATCCCATACAAGGCATGCCAAGGTGGGCCATGTTATTAAGAATTAATAGAGAGGGAGGAGAGTAGCATTATACAGCTGCTACATCTTCTAAAAAATATAATAGTTGCTACGTGCAAGATTTTCAAGGGTTCAAAATAAATCTGAGCTATGAAATTGAGCAAGTTAGTTGGCCAATTTTGTAACCCCAATATGAGCCAACATTTGCGCTAGAACCTTGGCACGGGGTACTTTAAAATTCGGACCTATAAACAGGTGGAGGGAGTAGCTCATTTTCTAGTGAAGGTGCAAAAGTCCATTCTTTAACAACATATTATGGATTAAATGACTACTACTAGAGAAAACAACTACTAGTAGAGATTTTGGATGTAACAAATGTGCTCGTTAAATTATTTAAATGTAATCTAAATTATTTGAATGCAATTAATAATCTAAAGCATTTTACCACAATGGTGTTATCCATAGAAATAAAACTTAGTAGGATTTAACTCCTCATTAATTTACAATGCTAATGGGTGAGGATGTGAATGTAATCAAACATCAATGATTTAATGGTTCTAATTTTTTAATTTGTTTGGAAGTGTTTTAATGGTTCTTAATAAGGATGTAGATACACACATATAGCAACATACGCAGCAATTCAATAGAATGATGTTAATGTATTCATATATGGATATTTGACTAATAATCAATTCTATACAAAATTAGCATGTTTATAAATTTGTATATATGTTTAATGCTCACTACAGATTTACATGATCCAGTCTACTCAAAAAATAATGGATATATATCAATTGCTACTAAATTTGGATGTTTGGATGAGGATGAACTTTTACTATCATCCATATTTTGCAAAAGTATCATGATCACAAATATTTTTCATACACCATTGCATTAAAGCTTCTGACAAGTAGACCCAACATATGCATAGAAAGATGAAACTTCTGTACTATTAGTAAAACTCTATTTTGGAGAATGGTCAACATTTAGGGTCCTTGGGGCGTTCACAATCCTTCCCTTCTATATAAGGGGAGTACATCTCCACATATCTCCCACCAATATGTCGTTAGTCAACGGCTACAATAAATCTCAAGCATCTTGTAGATCCTTGTGGTTCCTATTTCTAGTAGTAAGTTTCTTTGTCATTATAGGATTTAGTATGCCGAGGAAGGATAGGCGGTCAGCTATCACGTACATCCATGATGACAAAGAGCGTGATTTCACGTTCTACAAGCGACGTGGCGGTTTGTTTAAGAGCGCTGCTGACCTCTCTGCCGTCACTAGTGCTAGGGTTGCTATCATCCTAGAGACAGAAAATGAGAAGATGCATTCCTTTGGGACGCCATCTGCTGACCCCATTGCTGATGCTTTCCTAGCAGGAGCACAACTAGCAGTTTCACTTGCCGATGAGGCAACAACTGCTAGAATTGCACGACTACAAAGTGAGGTGACTCGTCTAGATATGAATTGCATGACAGAGTCTAAGGAAAACCAACTCTCCATCGAGCGTATGAAACAAATCAAAGAGCAACACCCAGGTATGGTTGCAAACCTTATCTTCTCAAAGGAAGAAGAACTCGGCCCTGAAGATCTCAAAAATCTATCCAATGAAATCTATCGTGTCCATGAGGACATTGGACACCGGTTGCCACCATTGCATCATGGCCACAAGGCCATGACTAGTGGTGCAAGCACGATACAAAATATACCATCGTCAAGTGGTCCACCATCGAATCGCATGAAGACTATCCCTTCATCAGTGCACTCATTGTGGGCTCACCATCTGCCACAACACCAGATGCCTTCGTCTCCACTACCATCACCACCAGGACAGATTGTGGCACCACATTTTCCTCAGGTACCACCAATGTTCCATCCTGCACCATCTGCTTCAGTGCCACAGTTTGCTTCCCAGCTACAAACCACATCTAATCAGGCACCGGAGCTACCTCCACCACTAGATATAAGCGTCAACGACTATGTAAGTTCTTGCAACCCAGTGAACCCACAACAGAACAATGCAAACCCTAACTCAACAACTGGTTATAATTTGGTGGCCTCTCCACAGTTGGTCAACTCTGACGGCAACGATTTGACCGTCAGTGACCCATTTGGCTATGAATCATGGGGTTATGGCCTATCGGATCAACCATTCTACAATGGATTTCTAGAGATGGGTGCTTACGTGGGCTATAATGGTGCCGATGTAGGACAATCTTCCATGGGAAATGGTGGATGGGTTGATGCGCCGCCAGAATCTTCTTCTAGCTAGACGCTAGTTAGCACTTCCAGTTTAGTGCTATATTGAAATAAAAGTTAGTTACATTTCCATTTGGAAATTTGTAATCATTTGGACAATTTACTGAGTCCGTTCGAGGCAATAATATACATGTTCAATGTTCGAGGTGTTGGACCGTGAAGATTTTTTTATCTATGTGTCGCATTGTGTTTTCATTATAGTCAAATATTTTGATTTTTCTTGTTGACATGTTCTGCATCTTATGGACGAAGGAATATAAACATGGATTTAGAATTTCTAGGTATTATGTGTCGCATAGTGTTTTCATTATAGTCAAATAATTATATTTTTGGGGTCAAATGTTATGCATGTTAAATATGAATGAATGTGACACTACTAGGGAAAAGCCTAGTAGTAGCGCGGGATAAACAGCTAGTAGTTGCGCGGGTGCCCGCGCTACTACTACGGCGCTACAGCTAACTGGTAGTAGTAGCGCGGGTGGCACCCGCGCTACTACTACGTCTGTTAGTAGTAGCGCGGGTGCCACACGCGCTACTACTAATTATCTGTAGCGCGTGTCTGGGACCCGCGCTACTACTATTAATTTCAAAACAAAAAAAATATGGTCGCCGATGCGGGCTGTCAATGGCGACGACGGTTAGATCCAGCGACGTCAGGGGTTGCCGGAGGCGTGGACGGGCAGCGGCAGACCAGATCCGGTGGCTGCTGCTAGAGAGGGAGTGGATCCAGGGTGAGCAAGGCGGCAGTGTGAGGCTCCTCTTCATGGCCAAGGCAGAGAGCTCCTGGTCGTCCATGGCGATGACCTGCAAGGGCATGGACATGGTGAAAGATCGTGGATGTCGCCTAGAGGGGGGGGTGAATAGGCGCTTTAAAATAATTACGGTTTAGGCTTGAACAAATGCGGAATAAAACTAGCGTTTAATTTGTCAAGCACAAAACCTAAATCGACTAGGCTCACCTATGTGCACCAACAACTTATGCTAAGCAAGATAAACAACTAAGTGATAGCAAGATATATAACAAGAAACAATATGGCTATCACAAAGTAAAGTGCATAAGTAAAGGGCTCGGGTAAGAGATAACCGAGGCACGCGGAGACGACGATGTATCCCGAAGTTCACACCCTTGCGGATGCTAATCTCCGTTAGAGCGGTGTGGAGGCACAATGCTCCCCAACAATGCCACTAGGGCCACCGTATTCTCCTCACGCCCTCGCACAATGCAAGGTGCCGTGATTCCACTAAGGGACCCTTGAGGGCGGTCACCGAACCCGTACAAATGGCAACCCTTGAGGGCGGTCACCGAACCCGTACACTTTGGCAACCCTTGGGGGCGGTCACCGAACCCGTACACTTTGGCAACCCTTGGGGGCGGTCACCGAAACCCGTCAAATTGCTCGGGGCGATCTCCACAACCTAATTGGAGACCCCGACGCTTGCCCGGAGCTTTACACCACAATGATTGAGCTCCGAGGCACCACCAAGCCGTCTAGGGCGCCAAAGCACCCAAGAGGAACAAGCTCAAGGGTGCTCAAACACCCAAGAGTAATAAGCTACTCAACAACTAACTTCCACGTATCCCGCGGAGAACTCAAACCGATGCAACTAATGCAATGGCAAGGGCACACGGAGTGCCCAAGTCCTCCTCTCCCAAATCCCACCAAAGCAACAAAAGCTATGGAGGAAAATGAGAGGAAGAACGAAGAAGAACACGAAGAACTCCAAGAACTAGATCCAAGGGGTTCCCCTCACTTAGAGGAGAAAGTGATTGGTCGAAATGTGGATCTAGATCTCCTCTCTCTTTTCCCTCAAGAAGGAGCAAGAATCATTGGAGGGATTGAGAGTTAGCAAAGCTCTAGAGAGTCAACAATGGAGGAGAGAGAGCTTAGAAGAGATAAGAAAACCGTTGGGGAAGAAGACCCCTTTTATAGGGCCACCCCAAATCCAACCGTTACTCGTGCTGGACGCGTACAAGCGGTACTACCGCTTAAGCGGTAGTTCCAGCCAGCAGCAGGCAATAACAAGAAACTGGAGCGGTAGTGCCGCACCAAGCGGTACTACCGTCCACCCAAGCGGTACTACCGCTAAACCGAAACGAGCAACATAAACTAGCACACTCTGCGAAACACAAGCGGTAGAGCAGCGGTAGTGCAGGGCGGAAGTACCGCACCAAGCGGTACTACTGCCCAGCAGAGCGGTACTACCGCTCTGAGCGGTACTACCGCACTACAGCCGCACTACTACCGTTTAACAGAAAACGGCAACAGAGACGTGCACAGAAGGAAACCCCGCAAGCGGTAGTGGCGGCGGTAGTAAGGGCGGTAGTACCGCCAGAGCGGTACTACCGTGCTACTACCGCTCTACTACCGTGAATGGCAAACTGGCAACAGAGAGTTGCACGCTCGGGGAAACCCCAAGCGGTAGTGCCACGGAAGTACCAGCGGTACTACCGCATAAGCAGTACTACCGTGGGCACCAGCGGTACTACCGCTTGCAAGCTACTGAAAATCCACAGAAAACAGAGGATACAAATAAAACCAGAACTGCCATAACTTCTGCAAATGAGCTCCGAATTGAGCAAACTCAAGCTTGTTGGATAGAAGACAACGAGTACTATCCAAACAGCTTGGTTATAATAAGAAGTGGCAGGGGAGATATGCCTAACGTATAGAGATGAGAAACCTCTATGAATGAAGAACCGGCATAAACTCCAACATCGAAAACATCATAGAAGATGCATATATGAACTCCGTTTTCGATGAACTCGAGCTTGTCATGAAGATGACCAAAAGCTCAAAGACTCACAAAGAGAAACACCAAACACAAACCAAGAAAGATGATGCAAGGATGCAATGGTTTGAGCTCTCTACGAATGATATGATAAAGCTACTCACTTGAGAGCCCCCCTTGATAGTACGGCTATCGATCCTAAAACCCGGTCTCCCAACTACCACCATGAGACCGGTAAAATAGAAAACCTATCAAGGGCAAACCTTTGCCTTGCGCATAGTCCACTTGAGCTAGATGATGACGATCTTGACCTCCTCAAGTTGGACCACCTTTCTTGATTGCGCCGGCTCGATGAAGACTAGTTGATTGCTCCCCCATACTCCACTATGGGTGAGCCACTCTTTGGCACATCTTCACAAGTCCATTGTCACCACAATGGACGGCAAGCTTCAAGCATGTGATCTCTTCGTGATGCTCCACTTGAACTTGCACACCGCAATGTTGATGACGATCACCACTTGATGTCATCCTCCATGGGTTGAATGAGATCTTCCTCTTGACGCAAGCCCATGGAAACATACCTAACCCCACATAAAACTCTCGCATAGAACATGGGTTAGTACACAAAGCGTAATGGACAATGCATACCATACCGTGAGATCACTTGATCCCACTCGGTACATCTTCTACGCTTTGTGTGTTGATCAACATGACCAATCTTTGGATAACTCCATGAATAACCTTGGTCAACACATATTCTTCTTCTAATAACCTTGAAACCAACAAATGGTCTTCAAGCAATGCCTATGGACAAACCCTTCAAATATAACTCAAGGCAACCATTAGTCCATAGAGATTGTCATCAATTACCAAAACCAAACATGGGGGCAGCACATGTTCTTTCACATGGGAGGGTGAGTCAAACCAGAGGGAGAGAGGGAAAAAGAGAAATGAGGGAGAGAGGAAGGAGAGGGAGGGAGCAGCGTTGCGGTCGCCGGTGGTGAGGTGCTCCGGTGTGGTAACATGGAGGCTCGGGGGAAGACCGGTGAGCTCCTGGACGTCGGCGCCGCGAGGCGGCGGCCTTCTTGGTGGCCATGGACGAGGAGGCGCGCAAGGGCAAGAGCGCCATGGGAGAGCCTAGGGAGATAGGGGGAGAGGGATGGGAGAGAGGAGGGATTCGGGGGAGGAGATGGGGATTTCAACGCTGTTAAAAAACCATGTACTTAGTAGTAGCGCGGGGTTTATACCCCACGCTACTACTATGGTCTATCCCGGGGGCATGGTGGGGTCCACTTAGTAGCAGCGCGGGGTTTATACCCCACGCTACTACTATCAACTTAGTAGTAGCGCGGGGTTTATACCCCACGCTACTACTATGGTCTGTCTTAGTAGTAGCGCGGATTTTTTACCCCGCGCTACTACTATCAACTTAGTAGTAGCGCGGGTTTATACCCCGCGCTACTACTAATTAGTAGCAGCGCGGGGTTTATACCCCTCGCTACTGCTAAGTTTCTACCTATAAGCTTTTCCCTAGTAGTGTGAACATGGATTTAGAATAATGCCCTTGTTAGTATATTGTGATAGAACCATTAGTAATTCAATAGAAAATATGATCTATGCTTATTAAATGAACCGAAAAATGGTCCAAATTTCTGCTCAAGAAAAAAGCAACAATCAATTCCTTCGATGGCATAAGACCATCAACAATAGTAAAAACTCGATATGAGATCTATAATACCTAAATAGTTCATCTCCACTACCGTATTTCTCTTCACATGCAACCTATCCATGTAATCAACATCCCACAAAAGACATGTCTAAAAAAACAATCAAATCATGCGATACAACCTGTATTTAGTACGCAGCCATCCCAGGGTCGTTTGCTCTTCTGACTTCTATAACCGACGAGGTAGTCTAAGAGGCCAAATGCATATAACACGGTTGTTTGATCTACACATCCTCCTATTCTGAATCGAGCCATCACTGCCAAAATCAAGCTTCGATGTGCACCACTCATTACCAGGACCATGCCAAGATGGAGCACGATGTTGCACGCCAGCACCGCCACACATCACCCGGACGGCCCCGCGGCCCGCTGACAACGCTTCCCTGGTGTCCGCTTCATCTTCGCCTGGCCACGACGCTGCGCCCGGATGGCTCCGCCGCACGCCCGGAATGTGTCACCGACATAATGTAAGCATTTGCTTATTGTCAAGTAGCTTACAAAATTTGAAATCTCTGTTGGAATTTAGACCGTGAAGTTTCTTGGTGCTCCGTGCTCTAGCTAGTTGCCTGATAGATGTGGCACCGGCAGGGACACTTAGGATATCAGACTCATACCGTGGCGATTATAAGATAGGGTTGGGGCAGTGACACCAGGGGAAATCCCCATGAACACTCACCAGTAGGAGTGATACCGGTGAGCGGAGCCGGAGCAGTGTCGATTGTGACGAGGTCGGTGGGAATGAGGATAATTGGAATTATTAAGAAGAAAGCGGAATTAGGGCCAAGGTTGTTGAAAATAATAAAATATAGTGGGCCTTCCTATAGAGATTCAATGGCTAGAGGGGAGGTGTGGTTGCGAGATCTTAGCCGCAAGGTAATTCCAGTATGTATCTACAGTTCTGTACCGTTTTGCAACAAAGTATTTCTTTCAATGCAATGACAAATTCAACAAAAAATCAATGCAATGATAGAGAAATCTTCTGTATATTCTTGAAAAATAAGGCATAAAAGAAGCCAGCAAAAGAACATGAAAAATGGGCCATGCTCCCAATCTCCCACGAGTCGCTCTAACCGGACAGTCAACATTAACATGAGAACCAAGTATCCTTTATGTAGAAAAGGGAATGAAACCAATAATCTTCACTGCCTATAGCTAGGAATTCAGAACCCGCAAGAAAACATTATTTAGCTAGGAATTCAGCACGACATGACCATTTGACATAAATGAAAAAAAATGTTTTTGTGCCCACACAAAATTAGCACCTAGAAATTGACACGATTCTTGCATGATCCACATTGCATAATTTAGAGACGACATGATGCTCACCATCACCAGCACCACCACCACCATCATCATCATCCTCAAATCGCTCACTCTAAGCACTCTGTAAAGCAGCAAGGGCAAACTCACAGACAATTGTCTGTCCAAGCTGTTTCGAATATTCGCACAAAAGAAAACTGTTTTGGATCATTTATCGTTGCATTGTAATTTCAAGGGCCCATGGAACAGTGTCACCCTAGCAATGAACAAACAATGCATTGGATAAATGATAGGTGGTACCTCGATACGAGAACGTACATATCCGCTGATACCAAAGCTCAAGTTACACTACCACACCGACAGTAGAAGAGTAGTGCAAATACCACAAAACATGCAATTTACAGTACCCTTTAGCATAATTTCAAGATAAGATTTTCCGTGCTTTGAGAAATAAAAAAGTACAAAGACCAGGTAAAAAACAATATGTCATAGGATTCCAAATAAAAGAGGGTCGGTACTATGAGTAAATACAAAATTGAACCAAAAATAAATCTCAAATAAAACAGAAAAGAAGAGAAATCTTGGGGATCCAACCCTAGGTTTGACACAAAAACAGATTATTCTTTCAGTGAGAGGTGATGTTTACGTCAATAGCAGGCGTCTATGATGATTTCGTCAATTAATCTTTAAACTCGTCGACTCAGTATGTCAAAGGTGTTCATAGAGATAGAATCATTGCCACTCGATCGACCGACTAATTTTCTAATCCATCAAATGGCTGCCCTCTGCCCGGACATAATAATACAGCAAGTGTGTCCCATGGACCATAATTAAGGCCACATGCGTGCTGGCAAAACTTAGTATTATTCTCGTTTGCAGTTACTTGGTGATAGATCATGGCGTCCAGCGTGGGACACTGATTTACACAGTTCACCAGACTATCACCATGAAGACGGAGCGTAAGACTGCTGTTTTTTATGAGGAAAAAAAGTGGAGCAAATACATTGAAAATACATCGCCATCAGAGCAGGGTTAGCCATGCGTTGGCTAAGCATTCTGGACTAGACGCAACTTGTTGGTTTGGCTGTTTGCCTGAGTTCAATTATTTCACGGTTAATCTGGAATATAGTAATATATTGTTTCTTCTGGTTGAAAGTTTTCTATTTTTCTCACAAGAAAAAGGGTTGCAAGTGGCCAAGTGGCGTCGCGCATCGCAGGCTGGCATAGACAGTGAGTTTCATGCACCGGAAGTTGAACATAATGACAATACATGGGCTTTATAATCAGACATCCTGACTAATCTTAAATGGATTTTGTTGTATTTTTTTCGTAACGGTGTATTTATAAGGACATGTGAAATTTAGTACATGGCCTTACTACAACTTCAACGTAGATCACTTATTCGCCCGCAGATGTCTGGACTGGCCGGTCCGAACACTTTTAGCCATCCAACGCGGCTCACCAAAAGTGTTTGGACCAGTCTGGACGTCTGAAATCCCACAAACTGACATCAAACTGAGGGAGGTCTGGGGAGTCTGGACATCCGTCACGTCAGACTCCGATACCCTGAACCAATCCAAAAACGCATTCACGCCGGCTAACCGGTCGTCTGTCTACCCAGCATTCACATCGGCGTGGAGTCCGAGAAGCCTACTTCGGCTGCCGCATTGAACCACCACTGCTTTGCTTGCCCGACTATTTAAAGTTGGCTGACCATGCCCCAAAACCCTACGTCTCTGAGGCCCTTCTCCCACCGTCCGAACCGCCGTAGTTCACGTCCGCACCCTTCATCCGCTATCGTAATGACTGTCTCCGCTTGTTCGTGGTGGAAGCAGCCTATGGCCAGAGCGCGCCAAAATCACGGTGGAGGTCCGCGTCTTGGACGCCAGACACTAGGCCTGCATTGAGGCAGGCCAACCAACCTCCAAGCTCTCAGATGATGAGCTCGGAGGAGGAGGAGGCGCAAACGGGGGTGGCTGTTGCCGTCGACGCTATGCCGGTGTCCAGGTTTAGCCTGTTGCAGGCGGAGTAGCAGTACAACCTGATGCTCTTGGAGGAGCACCAGTTGCACATGATCAGCTGGAGGCGGAGCACGCGTCCGAGGCTGCCATCGCGGCCATTGTTGCGGCGAACTTGGGCATCGTCAACGTGAACCCCGACGATGACCGCCTCCTTGGAGAGCGCCTGCACGATTCGCCGCCAGCGTTGGCAGCACCGCATCAACAAGGCGGAGCGCGCCCAACTCTTCGACTTTTGGAAGGAACTGAAGATATAATAGGTTGATTGAGGAGACGAACGACTTTCCTGTTGAAAAGAACTAGATGATGGCCCGCACGTTGTTGTGAAAATGTTTTACAATACATTTTAATGAGATTTGCTTGTATGAAGCATGAATATTTTGAATAATAATATGAGAACCAAGACTGAAAATACATATGATTTATTGTGTTTTATTATTGCATAGTTGTAACATATTTGTTAAATATAAGTAACACAATAGAATGAAAATTCGCATGCATGCATGTTGAGTGAATTTTTTTTCTATGCATAGTTGAATGTTAAGGTGGGTCTTTTTTCATGCATGCTACATACTGAGGTGACATGCTTGCATGTTGAGAGAAATTGGTTAGTGGGGGCTAGATATTTAAACACAATAGAATGAAAATTCTCATGCATGTTTACATGTTGAGTGATTTTTTTCTATGCATGGTTAAATGTTAAGATGGGTCTTTTTTCATGCATGCTACATACTGAGGTGACATGCTTGCATGTTGAGAGAAATTGGTTAGTGGGATCCAGCTGTTTAGATATAGAAGATTACATCAGGCGCATTCAGAGCCGAAGACGGTGTGTGGTATGAGCATATATGCTCGTACCAGCCGCCACCGCCTTCCTCTCGTCTATACAAGCTACTTTAGTTTTGGCGACTAGAGGATACGTCAAACGAAACACCTCCAAACCCCAATAGAACAAAGGAAGAGAGACCCTGAGGAGAACGACTTCACTTAGATCCATTCGGGCGTCCTCTCCATCATGATCATCCTTCATCCATTCATCGACAACACCAACATAGAAAGAGATTCCGACTTGTAAGTCCAGGGTTTGCAAACTCTATTCGTACATGATCCAGAGATTGAGATAAGTTTAATCACTCATCTTATTGTAGCCAACTATGATATTATTGAGATGGTTCCCTTTTGCATAATCTCTGTGTTTGATTGGTATTCTTCTCTCATGCACGAGTAATTCCTCTAGGCATGGGAGATGTAAGAGATTGGTGAGATTATTTTGTGCCAAATTCATACGTTGATATTTGTGAGACTATCCCTATGTATAATTATTAGGTTGATTTGAGCTTAATGCTTGTTATGTAATTTAATGGTCAGTCAAAATAATATGAAGACCTACATAGGTAATCACGTATTGTTTAGTGAATCTGCAACCTCTAGGTGACAGGTGTTGGTGTCAACGAGGAGCAAAGACAATGTAGGGGAACGCGACAGAAAACAAAAAAATTCGGTACAGCGAGCACGCCCAGGATCTCTATGGAGACTGCATACAGGGTTTGATCTGATCCGTACCGACTCGAAGTGCAGCGGAAGAAGAGTCGGTGTAGATCGTCGGTGCAGATCCCCGCAGCTAGGATTTACAACCTCCCAACCGCGAGGATGTACTCCCTCGTCGGACAGCCCTTCGGGAGGCAGTCGGACAGTCCCTCGGACGATGTCGCGGACAGCCCTTCGGGAGGACCCTCGAAACCCGAACGGTAACTCGGACAGCCCTTTGGGAGGACACCCGAAACTCGAACGATAACTCGGACAGCCCTTCGGGAGGACACTCGAACAGCCCCTCGGGCAAAAGATCGAAACTATGAACTCTCTACGGGGTTGCACACATATGGTGTCAGCTATCCGGCAGGGCTTCGCCATCCAGAGCTAGTTCCTGCCGGAACCTAGACAGCCTTTCGGCTCTACGAAACTATTTCGTGGGAGGGAGAGAGAGAGAGCCAGACGAGCATGGCATGGGTATGAGAGCAAGGATGAGGTTTGGAGAGCACCCCTCCACCTCTATTTATAGGAAAGCCAAGAGGTAAAGTTGGCATACAAAAATACCAAAAGTACCCCCACTTTATGTCTCACATAAAAGAATAAAAGGGAAAAAGGTGTGGCATGTGGAGCTCCATGGAGGAGCCCCACCTTGGCCGGCCACCTCTAGGGGGGCCCCCCACATGGGGGTGCCTTGCTCCCCAATCCCTTCTAGAAGCCTTTTGGGAAATATCCCAAAAGGTGACTTTCCAAAAAAAAATCCATAAAGTGATTTTTACTATTCACGGAACCAATTTTCCGCGACCGTTAAATCCGAAAATATTTCTGTGGGTCTTAGAATAATTCCAGTACCCACACAAATGATTTTGGACGCGTTCCGAAACAATTTCGGATTAGTAAATTTCATCTGCGAAAAGCAACCAAATCGGTTCCGGCAGCTCCGGAACATTTCCGGTTTATATCCCGGAAAATTCCCAGAAGTTTCCAGAACACTTCTGGCATCCTCCAAGAATTTGTAGGCATGTGTCGAAACCAATTTGACTTAATGGAATACCCTGAAACAACTTTTCAGTTTTACCGGAACTATTTCGGTGTTCTCTCCGGAACGTTTCCGTTTCGTCCGAAACTTTTTCGGTGATTTTCTCTCAGACTCCTTGTCTAGTATTCAGCAGATAGATGACCCTTAAGCGTGTGACCCTATAGGTTCGGTGAAGTATAGACATGACCCGGAACACTTTCGGATCAATGATCAACATCGGAGCCGTGGGCACCCATATTGACCCCTATACCCACACGAATGAATATTCGAGTGAACCTCCAGTTGCAGTGTGCTATTCCTGTTGCTTCACGATATATTACAAACACCCGAGGTGAGATTTTCTGCATCCCCGTGGATCAACAACTTGTCCACCATGCAAGTTACCTCGTTACCGGTTTTGTTCTCTTTTCTCGTTTCCGTGTTCCGGCATCCCAGTGATCAAATCACAATGTGTCTGGCCAGATGATGATCGATACCGTAACACCGAGAGGGCCCGAGAATATCTCTCCATCCTCGGAGGAGCAAATCCCAATCTTGAGCTATCTCGTTTCTTGTCATACTTTTCCGTGAACCCGTAAGCCGCCGTAATAGTCACCCAGTTACGGATGACGTTTAACAAACCCCAAAGTTCACGAAGCAAGTACGAAGGAACTCGATACTCTCATGGTCTAAGGAATTATGCAAACATTAACTATCTCTGTGTTATTAACCATTAACTTGTGACGAATGTATCTCATAGCATAACATCAATTCGGGTCGATTCAACACAAGTGTTCTACTAACATTGTGCCCTCAAAATTGCCGGCATAGACATGCCCATGATCAGGAAAACAGGATCATCATGCAATACTTGAGCCAGTCTTAGAGGCAAAACTAGTAATACATTTTACCATTTATTATACCACACGTGCACATGAGTTTCCCTCCAAGCCTCGTGGATATTGCAGACTCGAGAATCATTGCAGTTATAGCATGGAACATAAACATTCATTACAAACTCGGAGATACAAAATAACGGTTATTACTGCCTATAGGGCATATCTCCTACAGACTCCCACTTGCACTAGAGTCATAATCCAGTTACATGGCTTCCCTAACACCAATGGCTATCCGGTGCTGCTCATGCTTTGCTCGTGGTAGAGGCTTTGTCATCGGGTCTGACACGTTCAGATCCGTGGGAACTTTGCGTACTTTCACTAAACCCGCTTCGACATGATGTCGAATGAGTTTATATTTGCGTTCAATATGTCTTGTCTTATGGTGCGAACTTGGCTCCCTTGCCTGAGCCACGGCGCCACTATTATCACAATAGATCTCCACCGGGTCCAGAGCACTTGGAACCACACCAAGGTCTTCAAGAAATTGCTTGATCCATACCGCCTCCTTGGAGGCTTCTGAAGCTGCAACATATTCCGCCTCCATCGTAGAATCCGCTACAGTCTTTTGTTTGGAACTTTTCCAATCAACTGCGCCGCCATTCAATATGAAAACATAGCCCGATTGAGATTTGAAGTCATCTGGGTCAGTCATGAAGCCTGCATCAGTGTAACCACTTACAATGAGCTCTTCATCACCTCCGTACATAAGGAGTAAATCCTTGGTCCTTCTGAGGTACTTCAGAATATCCTTGACTGTGGCCCAGTGTTCCAATCCTGGATCACTTTGGTACCGGCTGCTAAAACTTAGCGCATAGGAAACGTCCGGTCTTGTACATAGCATGGCATACATAATAGAACCAACTGCCGAGGCATATGGAACATCATTCATTTGTACTCGCTCATCGAGAGTCCGAGGACACTGATTCTTGCAAAGCACTGTGCCAGGTGACATGGGGAGTAGGCCTTTCTTGGAATTCTCCATGTTGAACCTTTTCAACACCTTGTCAATGTACGTGCTTTGGCTAAGCGCTATCAGGCATTTTGATCTATCTCTATAGATTCTGATGCCCAATACATATGCCGCTTCACCTAAGTCTTTCATTGAAAAACTTTTCTTCAATGAGTCTTTTATTTCGCTAAGAAAATTCACGTCATTTCCAATCAACAATATGTCATCCACATACAAGATTAGAAATGCTTTTGTGCTCCCACTAAACTTCTTGTAAACACAAGATTCTTCGTCATTCCTGATGATGCCAAACTGTTTGACCACTTCATCAAAACGAATGTTCCAGCTCCTTGACGCTTGCTTCAGACCATAAATGGCTTTTTGAAGCTTGCATACCTTTCCAGCATCCTTATGAACGACAAAACCTTCTGGCTGTATCATGTATACATCCTCTTTGAGGTTTGCATTTAGGAAAGCCGTTTTGACGTCCATCTGCCATATTTCATAATCCAAATAAGCAGCAATTGCTAGTAATATCCTAACAGACCTAAGCATAGCTACAGGCGAGAAAGTCTCGTCGTAGTCCACTCCTGGAACTTGCGTGAACCCTTTCGTGACAAGTCTAGCTTTGTGGATAGTAATGTTACCATCCGCGTCCGTCTTTCTTTTGAAAATCCATTTACAACCAATGGGCTTTACGCCTTCTGGAAGTTCTTCCAAGTTCCAAACTTGGTTTTCGTACATGGATTCCATTTCGGATTTCATGGCCTTGTGCCATTCCTTTGAGCTGGGCCCCGCCATCACTTCCTTGTAGTGCGCAGGTTCATCGTCTTCAAGAATGAAGATTTCGTTATGAAACCACTCAGGTGGCTGGATAGCCCTACCTGATCTGTGCGGTTTAGTTACAACATTGTCTGAAGTTTCCGCATCACATGCGATAACTTCCGGCTCGGTTGTAGGGATAATTAGCGGAATTTCTTCCGGTTCCTTAGCCATATCAACGGTTGCCGAAGATTCACTAATCTCATCAAGTTGTACTGTCCTCCCACTTACTTCTTTAGCGAGAAACTCTTTCTCAAGAAAGACTCCGCTTTTAGCGACAAACACTTTGTGCTCGGAGGGTAGGTAGAAGGAATACCCAACTGTTTCTTTTGGATAACCTACAAAGTTACATTTGTCTGATCTGGGATCGAGTTTGGTTGGTTGTAAACGTTTTACATGTACCTCACATCCCCAAATCTTAAGATGCGACAAACTGGGTTTCTTCCCATTCCACATCTCATGTGGTGTCGTCTTAACAGACTTAGACGGTGCTCTGTTTAGTGTGTGAGCGGCAGTTTCTAGTGCGTGACCCCAAAAAGATATCGGCAGATCTGTAAGAGACATCATTGACCTTACCATGTCTAACAGGGTTCGGTTACATCTTTCCGACACTCCGTTTTGCTGCGGAGTTCCGGGAGGCGTAAGCTGTGAAACGATTCCACGGTCACTCAGATGTTGGCCAAACTCATGACTAAGATATTCGCCTCCGCGATCAGACCGCCGAAACTTAATCTTTTTGTCACGATGATTTTCTACCTCATTCTGAAATTCTTTGAACTTTTCAAAGGTTTCCGACTTATGCTTCATCAAGTAGATATAGCCATACCGACTTAAATCACCAGTAAAAGTCACGAAGTAGAAATACCCACCCCGTGCGGCTGTGCTCATTGGACCACATACATCACTATGTATTATTTCCAATAATTCACCCGCCCGTTCAGGATGACCCGTGAACGGCGTCTTGGTCATTTTCCCCATCAGACAAGCTTCACATGTGTCAAATGATTCAAAATCAAAGGACGGTAAAACTCCATCTCTTTG
This sequence comes from Elymus sibiricus, assembly GCA_039707655.1. NCBI lineage: Eukaryota > Viridiplantae > Streptophyta > Magnoliopsida > Poales > Poaceae > Elymus > Elymus sibiricus. Next base: position 112,004,836 of record CM077676.1, read on the forward strand.
GAGTCTTTGCATGCGTTTCTTTCCGATGTGGCCAAGGCGACAGTGCCACAAGTAAGTGGTGGTGGTATCAGCCTTCTTAAGGCGTTTAGCATTCACATTAAAGACATCATTTCCACATTCAAGATTTAGTATGAAAAGGCCCCCAATAATGGGTGCAAATCCATAAAACATATCCTTACAATAAAGTGAACAACCATTGTTCTCAGACTTGTACGAATACCCATTGTGTACTAAACATGATCCGGAGATAATGTTTCTACACAATAGTGGAACAAAATAACAGTTATTTAGTTCTAAGATAAATCCTGAAGGGAGACGTAGAGGCATAATGCCAACGGCTTGAGCGGCGATCCCAGCGCCGTTCCCGACCCGCATCACGACTTCATTCTTTGCTAGCTTGCGCACCTTCTGAAGTCCCTGTATCGAGTTGCAAATGTGAGCAACCGATCCGGTATCAAATACCCAAGACTTAGTATTTTCGCTAGCAAGCAAAACGTCAATGATATTAACTTGTATAACAATTATACCTTTTCCAGTTTTCCCAGACTTCTTATCTTCCAGATACTTCTTGCAGTTTCTCTTCCAGTGTCCTGTGCCCTTGCAGTAGAAGCACTCAGTTTCATTCTTGGCTCCGCCCTTAGAGTTGCTTTGGGAGCCGGTCTTACCGGCGCCCTTGCCCTTCTTTGGCTTGCCTTTCTTTTTGAAACTAGCGGTTTTATTCACAAGCAACACTTGCTTGCGACTTTTCCGCAGTCCTCCTTCCGCAGTTTTCAGCATGGCGAGCACCTCTTCCGGTGTCTTCTCCATCCCACTCATGTTGTAGTTCATGACAAAACCGTCGTAAGACGGGGGGAGTGAAGAAAGCATCATATCCATCATATGGCCAGGCGGAATTGGAAATTCCAGGGTTTTAAGCCTTTCAGCATAGCCAATCATTTTGACTACGTGTTCGCCAACTGAACTGCCCTCAGCCATCTTGCAATCCATCACGGCCTTCATTATATCAAATCGTTCAGACCGTGCAGTTTCCTTGTACAGAGCATCCAATTCCCGGATCATATCACGGGGTTTATGAAATTCAAAACGTTTTTGAAGCCCTGCACTCATGCAAGCTAGCATGAGGCACTGCACTAAGTTGTGATCATCATCCTTAGTGGCCCAGACATTTTGTTCATCTTCCGGGGCAGTGGCCGCCGGTTTAGCTGGAAGAGCATTTTCAAGCACATACATTTTCTTAGCGCTCCTGAGGACAATCCTCAGGTTACGGACCCAGTCCGCATAGTTGTTTCCAATTGCAGCTAACTTCTCTTTCTCTAACATCGGGCCTAAGTTGAACGCGGTGTTGCGAGCCATTTGATCTACAACGGAAAACACAAGTTTCACTTAGACTTTGTTCATAATGATTTTTGGCACTAGTGAATAAATAGTTTTTTATTCTAAAGTGCGCTCCCACTCAAATCAATATCTCTCAAAATTGATTATGAGTGATTCAAGATCCGAATATCAATTCAACGTCATAGAATCATCATCTCATGACGAGGATTTCAATTGGTAGGCTAACTTGCCGATCACATCTCTATGTGACTCTTGTTCATCTTTCGATGCGTGTGTTCCGAGCTCAGGACGATCCTGCCATGAACGTCAAGACAACCAAGTGATCTTGCTGCGAGGTCTGACCTCACCCGCCTTACATTTCCCCAATCGTTCGTACCCATGCATCCATGGCGCACCCCGAAAGGTTAGATGCTGTGACGGTGCTACACTTGGGAGAACACTAACTACTTGATATTTTTAAGTGAGAGATCACCCTAATAAAAAGCGACTACCGCGCAATCAAGAAGGGTGCATCATAAGGGATAAACATCTCAGGCAATTCATAATAGCATGACATGGTATAGCCCTTTCTGACGGAGAAGTCAAGTATTTCTTCGTCTTCGGCATTTGCGTCGGTGTTCACCTTCGCGAAGATTGCCACCACCTTGTCAATGCACCAGATAATATTGCTATCTCTATAGCTAATAAAATAAGTGCATTACTTAAGGTTGACACGTAGGTCATTAAAGTGACAATCATATGGCTCCAGCCATCATGCCGAATCATGACACGCAGGTCATGTTAATAAATTTACATCATATAGTCATCTCATACATAATCGAATTAATATGAGCATTGCTATACCACATCACATGCACATCCTGCAAAACCAAGTTAGACGCCTCTAATCGGTTTATGTAAAATTTTATTTTACGTGGCTTCTAAGGTTTTGACTTAAACCGCAGCTACCAACGTATTATCATCAAGTATGATTATTCAAGTCACTAGATTAACATCTCGGGGTGTATAAAACATGAGATAATAAAATCTCGAGCCCCATACTAAACTTCGTCATACGCATGACCCCCGTGCAGATCATATCTGCAATGCCCTTTCATCTGCGAATTTCATCTTTCTTTTGACTATGGCGGAACCCAAAGAACTGATAGCACTTCGTTGATCAATCAGGATCGCGGATTGCCAGAACTTTGTGAAATTCCACCATGCTGTCTCGAGATCAGAAATACGCAAATTCTAGGGAAGCAACAAGAACATCGGGTAACAGATTTCATCTGCCACCCGCAGAAATAATTTTTAGCAATAGATCTCATCTACTCCAAAATTATATTATGCAATACCCATACATCTCCATGTATTCTAGATCGTAACCTGCATCTACGCATAGCACGGCTCTTGATGCCACTGTAGGGGAACGCGACAGAAAACAAAAAAATTCGGTACAGCGAGCACGCCCAGGATCTCTATGGAGACTGCATACAGGGTTTGATCTGATCCGTACCGACTCGAAGCGCAGCGGAAGAAGAGTCGGTGTAGATCGTCGGTGCAGATCCCCGTAGCTAGGATTTACAACCTCCCAACCGCGAGGATGTACTCCCTCGTCGGACAGCCCTCCGGGAGGCGGTCGGACGATGTCGCGGACAGCCCTTCGGGAGGACCCTCGAAACCCGAACGGTAACTCGGACATCCCTTCGGGAGGACACCCGAAACTCGAACGGTAACTCGAACAGCCCTTCGGGAGGACACTCGAACAGCCCCTCGGGCAAAAGATCGAAACTACGAACTCTCTACGGGGTTGCACACATACGGTGTCAGCTATCCGGCAGGGCTTCGCCGTCCAGAGCTAGTTCCTGCCGGAACCCAGACAACCTTTCGGCTCTACGAAACTATTTTTTGGGAGGGAGAGAGAGAGAGAGCCAGACGAGCATGGCATGTGTATGAGAGCAAGGATGAGGTTTGGAGAGCACCCCTCCACCTCTATTTATAAGAAAGCCAAGGGGTAAAGTTGGCATACAAAAATACCAAAAGTACCCCCACTTTATGTCTCACATAAAAGAATAAAAGGGAAAAAGGTGTGGCATGTGGAGCTCCATGGAGGAGCCCCACCTTGGCCGGCCACCTCTAGCCCCCCCCCCCCCCACATGGGGGTGCCTTGCTCCCCAATCCCTTCTAGAAGCCTTTTGGGAAATATCTCAAAAGGTGACTTTCCAAAAAAATATCCATAAAGTGATTTTTACTATTCATGGAACCAATTTTCCGCGACCGTTAAATCCAAAAATATTTCTGTGGGTCTTAGAATAATTCCAGTACCCACACAAATGATTTTGGACGCGTTCCGAAACAATTTCGGATTAGTAAATTTCATCTGCGAAAAGCAACCAAATCGGTTCCGGCAGCTCCGGAACATTTCCGGTTTATATCCCGAAAAATTCCCAGAAGTTTCCAGAACACTTCTGGCATCCTCCAAGAATTTCCAGGCGTGTGCCGAAACCAATTTGACTTAATGGAATACCCTGAAACAACTTTTCAGTTTTACCGGAACTATTCCGGTGTTCTCTCCGGAACGTTTCGTTTCGTCCGAAACTTTTTCGGTGATTTTCTCTCAGACTCCTTGTCTAGTATTCAGTAGATAGATGACCCTTAAGCGTGTGACCCTATAGGTTCGGTGAAGTATAGACATGACCCGGAACACTTTCGGATCAATGATCAACATCGGAGCCGTGGACACCCATATTGACCCCTATACCCACACGAATGAATATTCGAGTGAACCTCCAGTTGCAGTGTGCTATTCCTGTTGCTTCACGATATATTACAAACACCCGAGGTGAGATTTTCTGCATCCCCGTGGATCAACAACTTGTCCACCATGCAAGTTACCTCGTTACCGGTTTTGTTCTCTTTTCTCGTTTCTGTGTTCCGGCATCCCAGTGATCAAATCACAATGTGTCTGGCCAGACGATGATGGATACCGTAACACCGAGAGGGCCCAAGAATATCTCTCCATCGACGGAGGAGCAAATCTCAATCTTGAGCTATCTCGTTTCTTGTCATACTTTTCCGTGAACCCGTAAGCCGCCGTAATAGCCACCCAGTTGCGGATGACGTTTAACAAACCCCAAATTTCACGAAGCAAGTACGAAGGAACTCGATACTCTCATGGTCTAAGGAATTATGCAAACATTAACTATCTCTGTGTTATTAACCATTAACTTGTGATGAATGTATCTCATAGCATAACATCAATTCGGGTCGATTCAACACAAGTGTTCTACTAACATTGTGCCCTCAAAATTGCCGGCATAGACATGCCCATGATCAGGAAAACAGGATCATCATGCAATACTTGAGCCAGTCTTAGAGGCAAGACTAGGAATACATTTTAACGTTTATTATACCACACGTGCACATGAGTTTCCCTCCAAGCCTCGTGGATATTGCAGACTCGAGAATCATTGCAGTTATAGCATGGAACATAAACATTCATTACAAACTCGGAGATACAAAATAACTATTATTACTGCCTCTAGGGCATATCTCCTACAGACAATCTGAGGATAACAGAATGCCACGATGCTTAAAGCTTTGGTCTGGTATAATGACCTTAATTGTCTAGCCGATCATTGTTGTTTCTAAGAGAAGGCGGGACAATAGAGTCAAACAATCCCGGCAGGAGGAGTTTGACTATCCAAGGGTGACTCGCCTGTCAAACGTAGAATACAAGAGGTAGAACCGCATGAATAGTTAATTACACATTATCGTTGCACTGGCACGCTCAATATCACCATGAACTGAAGCTCTTCACGCTTAACTTCTTCATTGCAGGAAAACCACAGTTTATTTATTGTACTTTACTTTTTATGTTCTTTAGTACCAACCCTAGTATTAGCCACTTTATTTCACCCATCAACTACTTGTCTCCCGCCATAATCATAACCCTTGCAGGTACCAAAACAGACAATTCATATATGAGACCTCTAACAATTCGTGTGGGACACAAACGCTCGCATTAACACTCGCCTCCTGCTATTAATTGGGAATGATACTCTATTAGGATACTTACACAAAGTGATACAGCTCAACCCAGTGCACTTGCCGGACATCAAGCTCTATATCATTTTCGCAAGGTTTTTCACAAGACGTATCACAACAGACTGCTAAGAGCTAGTGCTACCAGGATATAACTACAATATGTGACAGCTACCTCAATGACCTGTGAGCCTTGTGTTGTCATGTTCGGGCCATGGGCACTAGTCAATGTGTATGTGTATTATCACCAAGTATTAAAGAACGTTGTTTGCACCAATATATTCCACATGATGAACTCTACAAGGAAAGTCCAATATTGGATATATTTTATTTTGTGAATTTTATTAATGCATGGGGCCCACATGTCTTAGGGTAGCTATTGTTCTCATATTTATTTACTTGCAAGTCCATCCATGTACATACAAATAATTTGAATTTTTTTGGTACTCCCTCCGATCCAAATTAATTGACACAACCTCAATTACTGGACATTGTATAGAGGTTGTGTTCACTAGATCGAAGGGAGTACAAAAATTCATCAAACACTTAGGTTGTGTTAATTCCCCTCAAAAAGATTAGGTTGTGTTAATTTTGTAAGCTATTGTTAATCCTATTACCAAACAGTTAAGTGCCTATTGCTAGCTCTAATACCTATAGTTGGCAGCAAGTTTTTGCCCCCCCCCCCCCCCTCTCAAAGCGCAAAGGTTTGTGGCTAGCAAGAAATTTCTCTTAGTGAAGGACCAAGGTTATCAATCTGCAGGGGTAGTAGCAAGCCTCCTTCAAGCATCACTAAAAAAAATATAGAGCCTACTTGTGTCCCCAACAACTCTAGTGTCATTAGAAACCATACTGCAATAATGAATATATAATGGTATATGGAGTATTTTGAAATAAATAATAACGGGAAACAAAAGTGCAATTAAATGCGATTTTGGAGGAAATTGGATCAGAGTTCATATGTTCACTAGTAGCATCTCTCATAAACATGGTGACACGTAATAATAAGCATATATGTGAATTGATAAATCAAAAATCATATCAAGTTATGACATATGTTGGGATCATGTTATATGGGTGGTACCTTCAAATATCCTCTAGATGGACACGCACAAAACCTAATGAATGATACTCCTAGTCCTAAGTGACCGAAACTGTCATATACACTCGATTGTTAAATAATAAATAAAGCATTATATAGAGCAGAAAATATTCCATATACCCCACGTGGTACATGAGATGGTGAGTGAGCCCACTCTTTTACCCTTAGTGGAATTCGTCAAAGCTTTTCCTCATTTTCCGTCATTGAGAATACTTCACAAACTAGGATCTACTCCATCTAATGTACATCACTCGCACTAATGTTCTTTTATCAAAACTGGCTGATTAGACTAACAAAATGGAGAGCAACATACTCACCCTGTTTGTATTTACTCTACATATTAGCTTTGTCCAATGTCAAACTTTACAAATTTTAACCAAGCTTATAGAAATGAGTATAAATATTTACAATAACAAATATATATGGTGTGAAAATATATTCAACGATGAATCCAATAGTATTGGTTTGGTATTGTATATGTTAATATATTTTTTATAAATTGGTCAAAGTTTCACTTAAAACAAAAATAATATGCTGAGTAAATAAAACGGAGGGAGTACATCTATAAATAGTCCATGCAACCATGTTAATCAGCACAATAAAGTAATTATTCATCTCATAACAAAAGATCCACTACAAGAATTACATAGATGATCAAAATGATGTAGGAAGCATATCTGATAAAAAACATTGAAATGCATACAAAGATTTGCTACATAGCTACTACTATGAACCAATATCCATGTTCAGTTTTGCAAAAAAAATTACTTTATCTTATGTGGCGGGTTTATTTTCTTTTTTTCCTTTTACTCTTTTTATCAGTTTTTTTTTCTGTTCCTTGCCCAATATTTCATGTCATTTTCTTATTATTCTTACTTTTACTATTTTATATGCGTTTTTCTCTATTTCTTTTTCTTCTCCATTTTATACTTTCAAATTTTTTGATAGAAAATTTAAACAATTTTTGGAGGATTATTTTTTTAATGCATGAACACTTTCTAAAACCACATCAACATGTTTAGTAAGATATAAATTACATGAATAAGCTTTTAACACCTTGTCATTTCGTGAACAATTTTCAAATGTGCAAGCACTTTTAAAGACTTCATGAACATATTTAAAATTTGTGAATACTTTGAGACTACATGAACATTTTTTATAAAAAATTTAAATGCTTCAACACTTTTTAAGAGTGCATGAACATTTTCTAAAATATGCGGACTATTTTTTAAAATTACACGTACATATTCTTATAATACATAAACATGTGAACACTATTCTTCACTACACGATTTTTTCAAACACGAACACTTCTTTAATAAAATAAATATTTTAAAAATAGGCGATATTTTTTTAAACGCTGTGAATACTTTTCAAAATTCATAAACACTTTAAAAATATTGAGAAATTTTTTCAAAATTCTTTTCTTTTTTTCATGGGTAAAACTTAATAAATTAGATGAATATTTTTGTAAAATACAAGAAATTTTTATTAATTTCATGAACGCATTTAAATCATATGAGATTTTTTAAAATTATATTTAACATTTCTTAGTAATACAACCACTTTCAGGATTCAATTTTGTTAATATTTTCACTTTTCTATTAGATACAAAAAAGTAAAATAACTATTTTGACATATTTTTATTGAACTATTTTAAAAAAAATTACATAGTAAAAAAACATATATGTTTTTTAGGCAAATTTTAGTATATGTGTAAATTTGTGTTTCATGCACCCATTCCAGTCTAATTTTTAACTTACACTAGTTTCTTAGTATTAGCATTAATGGCGTGATAAATGGGCCTGCACAAGGATAAGCGGCACGACGTGTATAACCGGCCCACTCGACTTGTAACCTGTGTCTCAGAGCGTTCCACTCCTTTACTATTTTCTAGCTATTTATTTTACTAAAAAAAGCTATTTATTTTATTTTCTTTCAGCTTTTATGGTTCTCCCTTTTTTGGTAAAATATATTATTACAGTACAAGACAAAATAATAATTCAAAATTTCTTTAAAACATCACTAACATAGAAGAAAATTTCATGAAATTCAAAATAATATTTGTGAATTTTATTAAATGCTCATGAGTTTTCAAAATGTTCATGTTAACAAAAATATATATGTGAGTTTTACAAATGTTCCCCAATTAGAAAATTGTTCTCTTATTTTGAAGAACGTCCACAAAATTAAAAAATGTTCAAGGATTTTAAATGTAATAAATTTACAAACATGTTCATGAATTTTTGAAAATTCATGTATATTTAGAATGTTCCTGAATTTTAAAAATGACAGGTCATTTTCAAAATGTCCTAGAATTTTAAAAAGTGCTTCTTATTTAAACAACTTCATGAATTGTTTTTGAAATTTTTTGAGAATATTCGTAAAGTCAAAAAGTTAAAAAGCATTCACAGATTTTGGAAAATAATAATAAATTTAAAAATTAACTACGAAATTTAGAAACTAAATATGAGTTTTGATATATTTTGAAAATGATTTCTATTCTTTATTATAATAAATGCTAACACATTTAAAAATTGTTCTTGAATGTTAAAAAAATGGTGATGTATTTTTATTTTTTCTGAATTTTAAATATATGCATGAAATTTTATAAAAAATTGTGAAAATAAAAAATGTTAAACTAAAATAAAATAAAAAGGAAAATGGGAAAAAGAAAATGATTGAAATGTGAAAAGAGAACAAATCAGAAGAAGGAAAACATAGAAAAGAAAATTACCAGAAACCAAAAGTTTTAGAAAAAAGTAGAAAATTAAATTAATGGAAGAAGGAAGAAAAGAGTAAAAAATGGTCGGACAAGGATTGCAACTTGGGTCGGGCCACTGCGCGTGTGTATGTGTCTGTGTTTTGGCGAAATTTTGATGAATGGAGTCTAGTGGCGGAGAAAGGGGGGTCAGCAGGGCCCTGCCCCCCTAACATCTATAATTTGGAACTAATTTGCTTATGAAAAGTACATATTTAGTGATTATTTGCTGCTAAAAGCTCATTTTTCCAATGTCTGGCCATCTCCAATCTGTTTTAACGTCACCCCCCCCCCCCCCCCCCCCCTCCCCTAATCAAAATTTTCTGGCTTTGCCATTGATGGTGTCATATAATAGTTACCTCTAACATCACCTACATATCGAATTTAGATCACCTACCCACCTATTTAGTAACTCTGATAACACTGCATAGTGGAGGAAACTCACAAGCTCGGTTTCCCGGGCCTGCCTGTTAGCAGGTTTCAATCATTTCATTATCTGTTTTGAAGAAAAAAAATATTTTGTAGTTTTAAAATATATTAATCAATTTTACAAAATTTAAACAAGTATATTGTGGAAAATTCTCAAGATGTTCATGTACACAATAAAAATGTCGTATATATAATTACAATGTTTGTCGCCTATTTATAAAACATGATGTATCAAAAAAATTCATGTGTTTTAATTTTTTTTTTATTTGTAAGGAATATGTCAAAAAACATCAAGGGTCCTAGAAGTATTTGTTGTGTGTGAGTTGGGGCTTATAATGATAAAAATGTACATTTTGGTTCTAAAAGTGATTAGACGGTTCTAAGGATGACAATTTTACCCATGGGTGCGGATACCGTACCCGCATGGGCAGGGTATGGGCACAGTTTTATACCCATGGGTAGTACCCGCACCCTACCCATTAAGTCATGGGTAGGGCATGGGTATAGCCTTGTACCCGTGGATATACCCATACCCTACCCGTTTATACTGACATGTGAACCTTACCCGTGAAGTGTGTCATGAGCTTCTAAACCTATGTTAAAGTTGTCACCAATTGTCAATTTGAATTGAGATAATTGTCATGTACTCATCTATATTTTATTGAGTTAAGATAAATGTTTTTTTGTCAAATGTGCTATCGATTAATATAAATTTGTGAATAATTTATGTACTATTTGATCTACCCGTTGGGTACCCAATGGGTATTGGTACCCGTCGGGTATGGGTACGGGTAAAGTTTCATACCCATGGGTACGGGTATGGGTAGAATTTTGTACCCATTGACTACACGAGTATGGGTATGGTATTGCTCTACCCACCACATACCCTACCCATTGCCATCCTTAGACGGTTCATTGCAGTTCTAATTTAGGTTTAATGGAATGAAGTTTCCCGAGTCGAAAAAATAAGAAAAAATAGGGTCGCATGCAACGGCGAGTTAATTCCCTTACATGCGTGAACAAAATGGCAACTAGCGAGTTAATTCCCGTTTAGACTTGACTTATATTTTTTCTTCTTAATGCCCATCATGTCCTTAATTATGAAAGGGTACAGATCTATCTCAACCGTTGATGTGTTTAGGAGGGGTGTACAGAAACAGAAGTGTTTTTACATAAATGAAAAAAAGTAAAGTAAAAAAAGACTCAAATGTTTTGGATAAAAGGGGAAAAAGAAAAATCAAAACATAAAATGAAATGAAAAATGAAGCAAACATAAAGGAAAAAGCCTCTGAAATCGAGAGAAAAAAAAACTAGAAGAAACAAACGAAAACCACATAAGCCAGTGAAAATTGAAAAAGGAAAAGAACAACGGATTGCAAGCCGGCGAAACGGGGCATGCCCATTATGGGCATTCGCGATTGGCGAACTATTCCACGGACTAGGCGCAGAATACGGCCAGCAAAAAGGGGTGTGGAATAGGTTTTGTGCATTGGAAATGTTCTTTTACACAAATTTGGTTTATATTAGAAAATCATACGTTGCATACAATGAAGGATAGATTATAACTACGACTTTATGCCTCTAAATTCTTGCTGAATCCACGACTGAAGATCTCTTTTTTTTTTTTTGAGCAAAAACTGAAGTTCTCTTGTTGTACCACTATTGTTCTCGTCGACAATGTACAAAATTCAGAAATCCAACCACTAAAATAACCGCAAAGGATCAAACTCGTTGACCTGACGCAATAGTAGACCGTCGGAGTCGAGAACTTCACCGGGGAAGACGGCGTACACGGTCTCCGTCAAGAGAAACGCCGGCGACACGCACAAGCACGCAGAGCACTGATTATGCCAGCAGGCGGGCAGACATGATCGTGCATACAATCAATCTTGATACATTCTTGATGGGTTATACTATATGATCAATGGATCTGTCATGATCTGTCACGCATCAACAATGCAGGGGGGCAGCATTGGCCCGACGTGCACCAGCGGCCGTGCACGTCGCGACCCTGAAGAATGGCCAACTTTATTAACTAGCTACTTTTATTTTCTCTACGAACTGGCAGGACCCTGAAGAGCAAAGTTGGCATCGTGGACGCACAATGTGTTGTCCATCATGCAGTTCCCACACTCAGAGCCGTGGTAATAAACTTTATCTTTTTTTTCTTTTGAACACAGTACAGACGTAAGCGCTCATATACACGCGCATACACTCACCCCTATGAACGCACACACGCACACCCTACCCCTATGAGCACCTCCGAGAGACTGAGCCGGCATATCATCTTGAAATTTACGAAGTCACCGTAGGCACCTCGTCGTCGACGGGAACGTCTCCTCCCACTGAATGCGCATCGCCGGAAATCCTGAAATAAATCCAGGAATAAATGCGAGCACCAGGATTTGAACCCTGGTGGGCTGGGGATACCACAGTCCCTCTAACCATCCAACCACAGGTTGGTTCACGGTAATAAACTTTATCGAGTGCTTAATTTATCATGTCGATTCAATTGCATGCCCTTCTTTCCACAACAACAATTTTACTACGGTTGGGTCTTATAGCATGTTTATTTAGAAAAAGATTTTTAGCAGCAAAAAAAAAAAGAATTTCCACTGGTAGGAAGGATCGTGCTGGCGTGCCTGCTTGACTGAGCACCAATATTTAAAAGTTGCTGATGCATTAGCGCGGATTAATAATTAACAATAAATTATCTAAGCAACTGTCCTAAATATTATGAATGCATCTATCATTTATAAATATATTTTTTAGAAAAACAGGAGTTCATTCCACTCACCCATATGAATGCACATATACATACCCTACACCTATGATCACCTCTGAAAGAATGAGTTGGCAAATTTAAAATTGATGAAGTCACCACAGATACCACATAGTCGACTGGAACGTCGTCTCCCACTGAACAAATATTGCCGAAAATTCTAAAATAAACCAAGGAAAATGTGAGTACACATGCCAAGTCTACGACTTGAACCCTTAGAGGGAGGGGGGACTAGCCATCGGAGTTACACTCAATTCGCAATCATTGATAAATACTTGGGGCTGCCTCCTATGGTGGGAATGGATAGGTCTGACTCTTTCTAATCTGGTGGATAGAGTTTGTAGTATTCTTAATGGATGGGGGAAAAACAACCTTTCTTTTTGGGGAAGAGGTACTTATAAAAGCAGTTGCTCGAGCTATTTCGTCATATGTAATGTCAGTTTTCAAGCTATCAAGACAAGTATGCGAAGGGATAATTACTGCAATGTCCCAATACTTATGAGGAGATGAAGATCAAGAGAAGCATATGTATTGGTTAGTTTGGTGGAAATTGTGCACCCCGAAGAAGCAAGGCGACCTGCGCCGGCGGCGGCGAGGAGGTGCGGAGGATGGCGGCGTGGGACGCTTTCTTCTAGTGGCGGCGCGGCGCGGGCGTGGGGCGTGGCGGCGCGACGGCACGGGCTGGCGGCGGTGGCTGCTGGGCGTACGTGGCGTCGTCCTCTCCTGGGCCAGCGGCGGGGTCTGGTGTAGGGCTCTCCGGTGGCGCGGCTGGGGCTTGCGGGCGGCCCTGCTGCTCGCGCGGCGCGGCTACTGGCTGGTCAGGCGGCGGCGGCCTGGATCCTACTTCCAATCCCCGGTAGAGATGGCGGCGATCCGTACACAAGACTTGATGGAGGTTCTTCGAACAGATCTGGGTGAAAACCTTGCGCTCGGCTACATGCCAAGGCCGGCGATGGCGGCGCTCTTCTGTGTCGTTCTCTTCTTGAAGAGATCGCCGTGGAGAAGTTCCAGACCTCTATCTGTTACCACCTGGGGGGGAAACCCTAGATCGGTAGATCGGATGACGGCGGCGCTCTTGCGTCGTTTCCCCCTTGGGGGCGTCAGTCTTGGAGGTGTGCACGGGCTCGAAGGACCAGCGGACAGCATCTTTGGTGGAGCGGTGTTTCATCTTACGCATCGACGACTGTGGATCTCGGCGGCATGGCGCAGTGGAGTCTCGGCGTTCGATGTGTGTAGACGGACTCGCGCAGGAGGATGGCGCTGTCTGGCGTCGTGGTGGCGTCGATGGCAGACCTGGCAAGGTCGTGGAGTCAGTATCTGCTCTGAAGATGGATCGGTGGAAGACGGCGGCGGCGGCCTTTGAGAGTGCGCCGGACTGGTGTGTGCCCCAGACCAGGTATATGGCTTGGTTGGGGCCTCCGGTTTTAGATGTTAGGCTTAGGTGCGAGGTCTATTTGGTATTAGGCTCGGACTATCGGCACCCCTTCATCAAGTGGATAGGAGTAGCGACAGATGTTGCCAAGATGGTGGCTTCAGACTTACTGATGTACTACTTTGTAAGGTCTTTGTGAATAATTAATAAAGTGGCTGCATGCATCGTCCAGATGCAGAGGCCGAGGGTCTTCCTCCTTTTCAAAAAAAAATGGGGTTTAGGGTTCTGCTATGTTTTAATTTGGCCATGTTGTCTAAGAAATGTTGACGCCTTCTAGCAAAACCTAATTCTCTTTCTGCCAGGATTTTAAGAGTAAAGTATTTTCCAGATGGCAACCTTCTTAATTGCAAGTGAGTAGCGCTATAGGGATGACAACTTATGTTCGATATCTACACTATGGATTTGATCTGACCTTACAATGTTTGGGAAAAAGAAGTGAAAACCGTTGGATTAACCATCGTACAAGTATCGTGCTAGGAAATGCTGTGTGTGCTATAATTTCAATTGCAAATTAAATAAACGCAGCTCTTTCACATGGCAAAGCCTATGAGCAGGTCTCCAAACATTTAACAGATGTTATATATATGGAAAGTAGGAGATGGTTCAAATATAAACATTTGGGATGACCCATGGGTTCCTAGCAGCCCAACAATAATGATTACAACAAGGAGAGGTAATATCGTTCTTACGAAAGTTTCAGAGTGATAGACTTAGATACGGGATATTTTTTGGCCTATTGACGCTAACCGGATTATGAAAATTACTCTATCCCTTGGCATGATGGAGGATTTCATCTCTTGGCATTATGGTAGAAATCGAATTTCCTCGGTTAATCATCCTATCACTTAGAGTGGGACAAGCGGCACGGGAAGAAGTTGAGATGCGCGTAACAATGCATTAGCTCAAGCAAAAGTCATGTTTGGAGTATCGTGTGGTCGATGTAGGCGCCAGCGAAGATTAGAATCAACTGATGACGAGTGTTGTGATCGCTTCCTGATAGCCTGACTAATAATGTAGTGCCAGAAAGAGAATATCTATTGGGCCCTGAAGAGCAAGGATTTGCAATATTGGACCTTCCTCTGTGTGAGAACCAATGTATCATTCCATGGAGTTCTCGTATGAGCCAATGATCAGGCTTGCATTCAACTATTTTTTTATCTTGGCCACGAACGTGTCAACCTCACTAGCTGTTCTACTTACAAGGATTAATATATCGTATGTATGGACATGAATTTTATTTAAGCATGTAAAAATATATTTTATAATATTATCGAAATAGTAAAACATTAAAACAGAATTGTATTTATGAAAAACAAAGGACCGGCGTCTGTAATTTCTTTAGTGACATCTCCCCAAACAACATATACATGGTAAACAAATTACAGTTGCATATCGATTAATTGCAGCTTTTATGTTTGATCATACATCTCATGATTGCATATAGGCATAACGTACTCATGTCTATAGACCACTATCTGATATGCACCTATAGCTAATATTCCACCCAAATACTGCTCATAAGCATGCATCTCCAAGTATTCAGTAAAACAGAGTATTGCGTTAAGCAATGTGGCATAATGTTGATAGTATATTCTCTTTACCTCCACCTCATCACTGAGACAACCAAGTAACTATCTTTTGATTCGTAGTCACTACAAGCCTTTTCTTTTTGTCATTGAGATAGATTACTTGCAAGGTTAAACCCAACCAACATGCATGACTCCCTCATGAAGATCATTCATCTAAACATAAATAGGTCAGTGTAAATGTACATATATAAACCATGCAAGAAAGAACTCAAACAAAAAAAATGCATATATAATCTGTTCATAACGTGACAATTCACACCGCAATAAAAAAAATCCATCATATTCATCATAATCATGTTAGGAAGATCATGTGATCTTTGTATTGGAGAACGAGAGAGAGTAGATGCCACATAGCTACTGTTATGTACCCATGGTCTAAGGACTACCCACACATGGTCATCGGAGCAACAAGGTTGATGAAGATGACTCCGGAAGCAATTTCCCCTCTAGAGGAGTACCTTGGAAGACTTCTAGATTGGATTGCCTCTTTTCACGATGAAGTAGCGATAGAAAAATTCTCTATAATCAAGATATGATCGAGGGGGTGTATATAAAGGCATTGGGCCGAAGAAGTGTGCTACTTGTAGACTGCGTTGGTATTTCCCCGAAAAGGAGGGGATGATGCAGTATAGTAGAGATAAGTATTTCCCTCAGTTAAGAACCAAGGTTATCAATCCTGTAGGAGAACCACGCAAAATCCCTTTAGCAGCACCTGCACACACAAAAGCAAACACTTGCACCCAACGCAAATAAGAGGGTTGTCAATCCTCTTAGCGGTTATTTGCAAGGATTAATTCTGATAGTGATAAATAGATAAACTAAAACACTAAATAAAATAAAAGTAAATAAATTGCAGCAAGGTATTTTTGGTTTTAATATATGATAAAAGTAGACCCGGGGGCCATAGTTTTCACTAGAGGCTTCTCTCTCGAACACATAGCATACGGTGGGTAAACAAATTACTGTTGGGCAATTAATAGAAAAGCAAATAATTATGATGGATTCATGGCAATGATCATGTATATAGGCATCACGTCCGAGACAAGTAGACCGACTCCTGCCTGCATCTACTACTATTACTCCACCCATCGACCGCTATCCAGCATGCATCTAGGGTATTAAGTATGAAACAGAGTAACGCCTTAAGCAAGATGACATGATGTAGACAAAGTAAACTCAAGAAATATGATTAAACCCCATACTTGGACCATTTTTTGCCCCTGGCCTCTCGTAATCCATAGGTTTTCTTTAATTTTATGGTCCTCGGAAAATATATTCAAAAACTGCAAAATAAGCAGTTGTCACTTGACACTAGATTATTATGTTATAGTTCAATAAGAATAATATAAAAGTATGCTAAAAATGTAGTATGAACATAACAGAAGTTATTGATATGTTTGAGATGCATCACATTGCTAGGTGTGATCCCATCTCTAGGTATCCTCGCTAGTGGACACATGCAACTTAGTTCTCAATGTCCTTTGTCTTCATACAACTGCGAGATCATTCCCGTGCTTTCTTCCAGTGCTATCGCGTGAAAGAAGTATGGAAGTGTCTCAGGATGGAAAGTGTGATTGCTCATGCTCGTGCTATTTAAGAAGAGGAGCATTGGTTTTGGGTGATCTTTTACTTCACAAAAATTCCACAACGCCCTTGCCACATGAGGTAAAATGTTTTGAGATGATAGTGACTGCATCTGGTAATCGTGGTGGGAGCGCCGACAGTCCAAGCACGAGCGGAATGTCCAGCATCCCATCAGGTCAGCATAGGCAATCTCAGCAGTTGTTACAAATTATTCAAAGGCTCGTAAGAAGAACACACCAACGATCAAAAGGCATGTGTGGATCAAGACTAAGGAGGGTTTCTTCAAATTAAACGTGGTTGCTTCCTTCCACGAAGATTCTGGGTCTGGGGGAATGCGCTATCCTCATAGACGACCATGGCTATTTCATGGCAGCAAGCTATAGTGGGATATCTTATGTTGACCGCCACAACAACTGAAGCCAGAGCATTCTTGATCTTCTACTCACTTGACAAGTTGGACGCAATACGATTTTGGTCGAAGCTGGTTGTATGAAGGTACTGGAGGTGATGCATGGGTGGGGGGGGGGGGACTTCCATTGGCCGTAGGGCAGCTAATTTTGAGGAAAGTACCTTGCTTTGTCGCAACTTCGATCATGTATCCCTTAGGAACTATCTCGGGGAAGCTAATATGGTTTCTCCTACTCTTGGTAGTCATGTGATGGATGCACAAAACATTAACTAGAATAAGATGATACCCATGCATTGCTGCTGAAATGGGAATACTATGTAAAACTATGAAACGTGAAAATTTTCATTAATAATATATGAACTAAAACTGAAATACACATTATATATTGGATTGGATCATTGTATAGTTAAAAATATGTATTGAATATAATAAGTAGCATAATATAATGGAACACTTTTTTTCGTACATGTTGTGGCGGGACTCTGATGAGGTAGCAGGTATGGTGAGATGAGACCTATGCATGTTAAGATAAATAAAATTATTTGGGATCAACTAATAATGGAATTTTTTCCATGCATATTGAGGTGAGTCATTGATGAGCTGACATGTGTGATGAGATAGCATGTGCTCATGTTGAGATAAATAGAAGTAGTGAGAATCAGCTACTTAGGTATATAGGATATGGATCCATCCGATCTTTTTTGTCAAATATATAAACAAATGATGTATGTATTATACTAGATGCAATATAATCATCCATGATGACTTTCCCTCAAGTTTTTTTTGTCCAAGCAAGTATTATGCTAATAGAGAAGTTTGCACCAGAACATAAAATTCACTTTAATTCTTCATCGATCAACACCGAGAAGTGCTAAGGTAAGCATATATGTACCCTATATATATTTTGTAATACCAAATATTAACATTTCATAGTACTACTTGACAAGATAGCATAATGTATTTCATAATAGGCCAACGCTAGGCATCGGCCGACCGATAGGGCACCCAAATTGGTCAGCTTGCGAGCCACATGATTGCCCCTGTCATGACCGTTCGATCCCGTTCATCACCCTCTTCACCACCCCTTTCATCACGAGCGCACATGGGAAGGATCCGTGCCAGTCGGCCACCTATGCTCGCCCTCCTCCCGCTCGACCACCTGTGCTTGCCGCATCGCCGTGCCACCGCCCTGCCCAGCTTCTCACAACATCGATGAAGCCCCATTGGCTATCTTTTGCTCGTAACATTACCAGCTGGGGGTTGCGGCACCGACATCACTGGCTGCAGCTCAACGTCGCCAGTTGCATCTCCTAGCGTAGATACTCGTAGCACCACCGCAGATGGGTACAACATCCCGTAGTCTCCAATACAACCCATGGTTGGCCTCGCAGCGCCCTGGCATCGCCGTTGTAGTACCCAATTGTCACTGGTTGTAGCACCCCGCCCAATGGGGCATGGCCCGTTGTGTGTGTGTCCTTGTCTCAGGGCTCCCCGGCGTCACTGCCACAACACCCTGGTTAGCCGCACGCGACATCTCCCATCACTGCTGGATGCTTCCAGCAGTGATGCCAGCACGCAGACACCATGGTCCCAACACGTGGTCAGCAACCCCGGTCTCGTAGTCGTAGCACGGGGCTGCCGCGATCGCACCACGCGGATGTCGCGTCACCGCTGACAGAACAACCCCCACCACCATCAAAGCACCGTAGCTCATCTTCACTAACACCTCCAGCTATCGATGCTAGTTGTGGATGTGTCGGTGGTAGTGGGGGAGTTCGAGGTGTGGGTTGGGCCGATTGAGAGCTGTGGGCGCAGTGGTGCCAGTCTACGAGCAGTAGCAAGGGAGTTGGGGTGGGATGGGTTGAGGGAGAGTTGTAGGCGTGACTGCGGCAGACCGCTGGCGATAGAAGGAGAGTCAGGGTAGCGTGGCTAAGAAAGGGAACACGTCGGGGTCTCAGGGTGTGGGTGGGCAAGAGAGAAAGAGGTGAGGCGAGGGGAGCAAAATTGAGCGGCTCGCTGCATCTTCCAGTTGATTAGGATGGAAAGGGGAAGACAATGTCACGGGCCCGCAGGGACACATGGCGCAATGCGCAATTGACCGATATGAGATGGGATCGGACGCCCGATTCGAAGGACTTTACTTCATAATATGGGACCAGACTATGTGGAAGTTGCCTTAAAAATATTAGGGTCCAGTTACTTTTTACCACAAAGGCTATATCTCGCTTATAGCGAGCCCGATGGAAGACTCGCCTGAAGGGTCTACACTAACGGGTCGGCCCATGCCGGTCCATTTTAGCGCCTACTTAAAACAAATAGAGGAGAGAAAAAGTGGCGCGTGCGGGATTCGATCACATGATCGATAGGTTGAAGTGAAGCGCCGCCAGCCACTGGACCATCTGTGGGTTTGTGTTTAATTAGTATGTTCATAAGATTTTTCTTAGCTACCATGGTTTTCAGGGGAAAAACATGGCAACTTTATCCTCAAATTTGCTGTTATGCCAAATTAAACTATTTTTGGTCATGAACATATCATGTTGCCTTTGTAAACTTAAAATGTGTTGCCATGTCAACTCCACTTGTGGGCCATGTCAAATTAAATCATTTTTTCGTTGCCATGGCAATTTCAGAACTAGTTAAAAGAGAAATCAAATTTAATTTGTCGTGTAGTTTTTTTTTGCCACAATATGTATAGTTGCCATGATACAAGTAGTTTTTCTCCTCATTTGCCATGGTCTGCAAAGCTAATTTACCACGTCAAAATGTTTTAAAAATATTTTTGTATTTTGGTCCATGGCAATTTTAAGAATAGAATGCTCTATGACATGGAAAATCTACTACTGTTCTATAACATGGCAAATCTACTACTATACACACGGTTCCCTTTCACAAAAGTGTTCAGAGGGCGGGGGGTGGGGGTTGACATTTCTTAGATTATTGTTTTTGCATACCCAAACCGTGAAACTCACTAAGTTTTTTTAGAGAGAAGTGTTTTGGGGGTGGCAACTTTTATAGAGTAAATTGATGGGAACTTATTAGGACCGAAATCCTCGATCTAATGATAGTACAAATTGTTCTAGGTACATGGCAAATTTTACCAAAAAATGTACATGGCAAATTTTGTGCGCCTTTTTGTGCACAAGAGATGGCAATTTTGGGAATGTTTCTACTTCACATGGCAAAATCATGCCATTTTGTGTACAATACATGGCAAATTTAGAGAATTTGTCTCCTGGTCACATGGCAAATTCATAACATGTTTTGTCAAACATGGCAACTTTTAGGTCTGTTGTCATGCTCCCATCTCAAAATTTAGGAATTTCTATCCTTATTCATGGCAATTTTTGCAAGGTTTTTCACTTCTGCCAGATGGCAAATTTACATATTTTTGTATTTTTCTAAGACTAATCTTTCCCTACACATTGCAAATTTTGTAAAAATCATCTACCTATCACAGGCAAATTCATACCAGTTTTTTTTGAATCATGGCAAATTTATATATATTTTTGCATATAATGTGCACATTGTATATCATATCTTATTTTCTATACAATGTTTTTGCCATGTTATCCTATAAAACATGGCAATTTTCTTAACTTGTTATTACTTGTCCATGGCAAAATAAAGTTGTAAACCGACATGGCAATTTTCGGCAAAAACACATGGAAATTTTTTAGGATTTTTTTAAAGTAAAATCAAATGGAAAAATTATTTCTTGTAACATGGCAAATTCTTTTTTTCTTAATTTTCAAGGTGGCAAATTTATTTTTGTAACATGGCAAATTATTATTTTTGGACCATGGAAAATTCTTTTTTCTTACTTTACATGATGGCAAATTTATTTTAGTGCCATGGAAATTTCATGGTAGCATGACAAATTATATTTTTGGGACCATGGCAAACATATTTTTTTACATACCTCGTCATTTTCATTTCTAAGCATACCATGGTAAATTCCTTTTTAGTAATTTTTTTTTGACCATGGCAATCTTATTGTGCACATATTGAAGTTTATTGAACAAACTATGGTAAATTCGTTTTTAATACCACAGAAATCTATTATATATAAAAAGTATTTGATGGGTTAATAACCAGAAAAGGATAAATATGTTAGAAATTACCACAAAATCAGAAACATCCGGTCATTGATCTGGTGGACCCTCTATTAATCAACAAAACATGACCCTTAGATCTTCATAAATGAATGTGGACCCACACTGTGTTTATAGATCTAAAAAACGTTGTGGAATAGAACTCTTATTTTTTTTTAGAATCAGAGCTCTTAATTTCAGCATATCAAAAGAGATCTCTTAACAGTTCAAAAAAAAAGATCTCTTAATCTGTCACGTCATAAAAATGATCAGCGACAGGTAACTTCAAAAGAAAAAAATATATATTATTTCAGCAGATCTCAAGAGATCTCTGATCGCGTTAAAAAAGTACCAACGGTACGTTATGGACTAGAACTCTTCGTTTTTTTTTTTTTTGAGAATCAGAACTCTTAGTTTCAGCATATCAAAAGAGATCTCTTTTCCTCAAAAAAAAAAAAGAGATCTCTTAACACCCCTAAAAAAAAAGAGATCTCTCAACAGTTCAAAAAAAAATCTCTTAATTTTGTCACGTCATAAAAAAGATCAGCCGCAGGTAACTTCAAAAGAAAAATATATATTATTTCAGCAGATCAAAAGAGATCTCTGATCACGTAAAAAAAAAGGACCAGCGGTAGGTACGATCAGAAAAAGGAGGAGCGGCAGCAACAACAGATCCCTGGGAGAAGTAAATAGCGTGCATCTTTGGGAGAAGAAAAAAAAAACAGCCCCATGCTTACAAATAATATCCCTACGTTCTTATTAACATGCATGTATTACATGGTGGATCTGAGATGATTTATCGTGACAGATGTACACGTACATTTGTTTAAAAAAGCATCTTCCAAAAGAAAATAGCATGCAATCGTGAAAAAAAAACTAGATTCTTCAGTGGTCAAAGACAAATTGGACCAGATACGTACTCCCTCTGTAAAGAAATATAAGAGCATTTAGATCACTAAAGTTCTTTACGGAGGGAGTACAATACTATTTTTTGCATGAGAACATTGCTTGGGCATGAAAAAAATTAGATGCTGGCATGGCAGCTACTTCCATCGAGCGTGGCTGACAAATATACAACCCTGTTAGTACTTAGTTGGGCAAACTAAGAACATAATGAGACCAAAGTTACACAAATATAGCCGTAGTGTTCAGCAACGTACTATCTAGCCGTTCATGTGATTAAGCATCTGGATCCACTAGATGCAACAAAGTATAAGAGATAACATACATGGTTTGTGACTAATCTCATTAGGAGAATGTAGCATGGCCAATACTTTTCTTCAAAATATCGCAAAAATATATTTCTTTATAAAAAGAATCCGCCTTTGATTTGGACTCCCACCTTCCATACGAACTGTAAAACATAATTAATCTGACACAATGTGTCAATTAGAAAACTGAACTGAGTACTGCGGTACACGACCTTGCATCTATCAAGCATATCATGGAATGAGAGAACCACCAGCCATGACTGTGCGGTCATCAAAGCATGTGGTCTAAATTTGCGTTGTAATTCCACGCAAGCTACCAACACGTCCATGTACCACAACAATGCCAAGAGGCCGGGAGTATCATGCGTTGATAATTGATGATGGACTTAAGCCAATCTTCCGTCTACTTTCAAGGTTGGTTAAGACCTAGAATATGCCTCTGTGTTTGTGCTCTATTTCTAATGTAACTGGAATATGCATCCAGGTATACAACAATACATTTTTTCACCCTTAGCAAATAAGATCATAATAGTTGGTTAGCAAGGCGAGGAAACCAACGGTGATGTGCAAGATTCGAGTCATCACCCTAATGTTCTACACGGTTCGCTACTAAGGAGCATTGTTGACCAAATGTGGAAGTGTTTTCTGCGTCGGAGCTAATAGAAATGATTTCTAGGATGAAGAGACGTAGTAAAATCAATGGATAATTGTGAAAATAAATGTTGAAAATATGTTCTCCAAGCAAGCGCGGTGATCCTGTCATATCATACAACAAATACATATGACAAAGGACATAGGATGTGCAGGTTGAACAACTGTGGAGCGATGAGCGAGTGAAAGGAAATAGATAAAGGCAATACTAAATGCGTAAGTGTGTTCCATCATTCTCACTCCATTTCTTTATATAAGGTGTATTTGTTTTTCCAAAAGACAAACGAGTGCATGTTTGACCGAGTTTTTAGAAAAATATATCAATATCCACAATACAAAATTTATATCATTTGATCCATCATGAAAAGCAGTTTCATATTTTATCCATTAGGTATTGCTGATGTTGCAGAGTGGATAATAACCATGAACATGTGTCATTAAATGATTTTCTATGCATTAACAGTTTATTAAGAACTATCAGACCAATATCATAAGATTATTTTTTAAGAAAAACAACACACTTAGAAGAAACATACATTTTAACAATAAATTCATATACAAAACTAACGATCAAACCTATATATTGGTAATTTAAACGATTTCTAGAACATGATGGGAAAGAGAAGAAGAAGACCGAGACAAATAGAACATCATTTTTATTTGGCCAAACAGTGAACATGAAGGGATTCTTTTGTCTTTTAATCAATTCCTTTTGTTATTTGATTCAAAATATTACGTAAATATTTATATGCACTATAAGCACCTAGATGGACATTTATATATTTTTCACGGTGGCATTATAATCTTACATTATGTCATCATATATATTCTTAACATGTGATATTTATACTAAATTATAAACACACGTGATGAGATAGCAAACGAGAATCAGACTAGGCATCTCACAGTAAAGCAAACACAAAGAAACTAATTATGTAGACCACATGAACGACAGCTCTTCACAATTGTATCTACTATTATCCAGTTGACCTTATTATTAGTGACAACCCATACATCTTCACAATATATATAAGCAACATCGAAGAAGACTTAAACTAGGGTCGGTAGGTTGTACATTCACATCGTTAACCAAGTGAGCTACACTCACTTCTTTGTTTGACCCTATTTTATTAATAGTTGGCACCACATTGACATTCATATTTTGACATCTAATATCAAGTAGAAACTATGGATTCTAATTTGAGTCGTCACTCCAAGCTTTGCTCTAATATTTGTACCATATGGAAATATCAGCTAGCTCGATATGTAAACTTGAATTCTTTGAAGGCGTGTAGTATTCTGCACGAATGACACATACAACTAATCACTAATATGGTTTTCGTAACAATCATTATTCCACAAATTATAGAATATGATATTTTATTGATATTCATGATAGCTATAGTACTACAAAACCTATAATATGAGCCCTACTTTCAGCACACTATCGACGGCGCCCTCGCAAGTTCTTTGTAACTACAAACAATGAGATTTTATATTCACATTTTGGTCTTAGTTTTTCTTTACACAAAACAAATAGTATGTTCTAATTATAAACTTTCTAAATTTCTAGCCCGCGCATCGAGCGGGCCACTCTGCTAGTTATTTGAACATAGCATGACAATTTTATCTTAACGTCACCATGGCAACCCTTTTCGTGTTTTTATGATGGCATACTTAGCACTTTTGTAGGGTATATAACATGGCAAGTTTTATTTGTGTTTTTAATATGAATTTTTAATACATTAATCTTGAAAATGGCCATACTTTTTTTCAACATATAGGTGTTTTTCATCATGAACATGGAAACCTTTCTCTTGCCGTTTTTAACGTGGAAAATTTCTTGAAAATTTTTTTTTTCTCATACTACCTATGGGTAAATTAAAGGATTTTCAAAATGTGTTTTTATTTACCAATAGTTTTTGGCAATTTACTTGCTTGCATCATGGCATTTTTGTGTGTTTTACTCTTCTTTGAGAATATTTTTTGTAATATTGTTTATTTTTAACCATGGCATGACATTTTTCTTTTTACATTTTTTTCAAGGGAATGGTGATCGAGCTAGACTGCTAGAGGCCTAGTAAAGGGCGTGCATCGACGTGGTTCACGCGGGGGCGTACCGTAGCGCACTAAAATGTTCGCTGATTCCCCGCTCATGGATTGAACGAATCGTTCGATCAGACTTCCTCCCCCTGGCGATGCATATTCGAGTTCTAAGAAAATCGACTAACCCCAAACAGCGAAGTCAAAAATTCAAACCAAGAAGCCATGAAACAACACAAGTAAAGAGACGCTACAACCCGTCAATTTTTTTTAGCCCGTCAAAAAAGACACCAGAAATCTATACCTTACTAATAAAGGGACAAACGTTTCTGCCCGTTCGTCGTAGAATTGCCCTTAAACTTGACACAAATTACACCCAATGCCACCGCTAAGTGAAAAAATGTTTCGCTTCAGTACATCGGCCGTTGCCTTTGGTTCATATGCCACAATCCCATAATAAATCACAAGCAGGCACGCACCCCAGTGGCCAGAGTCGCCCAGTAACTCTCTGTTTAACCTTTCTATTTTGTCGGACTGATTCAAATGCTTTTTAAATATTCATATCTTTCAAACCCCAATTCTAAATCTAACATGCTATATATGAAAATCACTCGGAAAAATATGTAGATTCCAAATATGCTTTCTTGCATGTTAATTATTTTTAAAATTACATTTAGGGTGCAACCTTAATTAATACATTTTTTATATGGGGTATTTTAAAAATGCCTATTATATATGTTTCCAACCAGACTTATGTAAACAAGTGGCTTAATGTTGATTTCCATATTGTTTGAAATTATGCCCATAAAGATTTTTGAAAACACCTTGAATACACTAAAAAAAACATCCCACCTTTGTTTTTTTGCGCAACACCGCTTATCATGTTGTTTATTGTGTGGCATCATGAAAAATTTCAATGGATTTGTTGATGTCATCGAGTGTGTGTACGAGGGGTGATTTTTTTCCCGTTGCAACGCACGGACATGTTTGCTAGTTTGGACAAAAAAGAATCAAATGGTCAAAATATTAATTTATCCAAATTTAAAAAACAAACAACTTAACCCTCCATCCCAAAATAAGTGACTTAACTTTATACTAATTTTAGTACAAATTAAGTTAGGACAAAATTGAGTCAGTTATTTTGGGATAGGAGGGAGTAATATATATACACTCTCCACGCAGTGGTCGTAGTTGGTGGCACACACTGCATTGCACACGTAGCGATCGAGGGAGCATAAATCCATGGCAGCCAGCTCCGACCAAGAGGACAGCGGCAGCGGGCGCCGGCGTGGGAGGCCGCTGGTGTTTGACGAGCTCCGATGGGTTGTGCAGATCCGGGAGTGCTTGACGGAGGACGGAGACGACGACGGCATCCCGGTGTCGGTGTTCAACGTGCCCAAGCAGCTGCAGGTGCACAAGCCGGAGGCGTACGTGCCCCAGTTCATCGCCCTTGGCCCCTGCCCCCTATCACCACTGGCGCCCCGAGCTTTACGAGATGGAGCGCTACAAGCTCGCCGCCGCCCGCCGCGCGCAGCGCCGCCTCCGCCCCGTCGGCCTCAAACACGACGTCCTCGTCGCCCAGT
This sequence comes from Elymus sibiricus, assembly GCA_039707655.1. Lineage (NCBI taxonomy): Eukaryota > Viridiplantae > Streptophyta > Magnoliopsida > Poales > Poaceae > Elymus > Elymus sibiricus. Next base: position 112,031,861 of record CM077676.1, read on the forward strand.
TCGCCGACCGCCTCGAGCGCAAGATCCGCGCTTACTACCACCGCTACCTCGACTTCAGCAGCGAGACACTCTCCTGGATGATGGTCGTCGACGGCGCCTTTCTCCTCGAGTTCCTGCAGATTTACGCCGCCGACGACAACGGTGCCAAGCCAGCCCTGCGGAGGGTGTCGTCGAGAATGGCTCATCTGGTGGACTTCGCCGGAAGGAAGTCGGCGCACGGGCTCATCCTACGCGACATGCTCATGCTCGAGAACCAGATCCCGCTCTTCCTCCTCCGCAAGATCCTTGAGCCGCAGTGCGCGTCACCAGACGAGGCCGGCGTGCTGCTCACGAGCATGGTCACCGGGCTCGTGAAGGAGCTCTGCCCGTTCAAGATGATGGACAGCGACTTCCTGGTCGTCGACGTCGCCAAGTACGCGCACCTGCTCGAGGTGTTCTACTACCTTCTCGTGCCTAAGACGCCGGCAGATGACACGACAGCGGAGGCACATGACTATGAGGAGAGCTACGACATCGAGGAGCAGGCGGCGGAGGGTGAAGGCGAGGAGATGCCGTCTGGCGGTGGCTCCGAGTACGTGGCGCAGCTGTTCGGTGCGCTATGGGGCATGGCACTATGTTATGAGGCCGATCGCGTTCGCCGTCAAGGCGCCGTGGAAGATGCTCACCGTCGTGCCGGGCATCTACGGCATGAAGCACCCCGTGGAGTCGTTCTTCACGTCCAGCGCCGACGGCCGCGGCGATGCCACGTCGTCGTCCACAGCGGGCCACCTGAGCCGGCCGCCGCTGATCGAGGAGATCATGGTGCCATCGGTCTCCAAGCTCGTCAACGCTGGTGTGCAGGTCACCGCCACCACCGGCGGCCTGTCCACCATCTGCTTCGATTGCAAGACGGCGACGCTGCACCTCCCGGTGGTGACACTCGACAGTAACACGGAGGTGATGATCCGGAACCTGGTGGCCTACGAGTCATCGGCGGCGTCCGGCCCGCTGGTGCTCACCCGGTACACGGAGCTGATGAACGGCATCATCGACGCCGATGAGGACGTAGCCCTTCTGCGGAAGCGTGGCGTGGTGCTGAATCGGATGAAAAGCGACGGCGCGGTGACGAAACTGTGGAACGGCATGAGCAGGTCGACGCGGCTGACAAAGGTGCCGGCGGTGGACAGGGCGGTGGAGGAGATGAACCGGTACTACAACGGGCGGTGGCGCGTGAAGACGAAGCGGTTCATGCGGAGGTACGTGTTCAGCTCGTGGCAGCTGCTCACCTTCCTCGCCGCCATCATGATGCTGCTGCTCACCACGCTCCAGGCCTTCTGCTCCGTCTACACGTGCTCCCGGTGGTTCGGCGCCGTCACCGTCACGGCGGCGTCGGGGGAATGATAACCCGTTGAAAATTGAATTTGAGTCAATTACACCGGTGATGCTAGAACTTGTCGTGAACGGTCACTTTGGTGCTAGAACTTGCGACATACATCGAACTGGTGTAGAAACTTGGCTCGGGCTTGTAAATACAGTGCAAATCGCGTTTGGATACGAAAGTGACGCTGACTAGGCTCGCTTGCATGGCGTGGGTCCCGCTGTCAGCCACCAGATGACGTGTGGCCTGTTATTTTACCAAAAAAAAACTCGAAATTTTTTGTCCTCATGAAAAAGCCCCTGACACGGGTCAAAATGTTGGCCATATGGGTATGTCAGCGACACATAAATTATAGAAAAAATAACGCGACTGGGAATCGAACCATGTAGGTTTGATACCTTCCGTCAATGGTTAACCACGACTAGCCTTTCTAGTTTTGACAGGATACGTCCTGTATATATCCTTTACGTCCTATGTGGGCTGCAGTTGGTGGGACCCATTTTGCATTGTTATTTTTGTTATAAAATCTATTTATATTATAATCATGTGTTACAAAAAATATAAATATTAATAAAATAAATTAAATTATAAAAATGAACACTTTATATGCATGAACATTTTAAAAATATATAAATAATTCGATTTTATGTTTTGTTAATTATGCAAATTATTACGTGAATACTTTTGTAATTTATAATTCGAATATATGGATAAATTTTTAATTAATAAGTGAATAATTTTATAATTTAATTATTTAAATGTATATATATTATTTATAACATATGATTATAATTTACATATATTATGTAAACTTCTAAAAAGTAATAGTGCAAAATGGGCCGCACGGAGTGCATTCCATTATAATATTTAAAAGGATATAAAAACGAAAATTCTTAAAGCATGAACACTTTTATATACTACATCAATCAATATTTTGTTAAAACTCTGAACATTTTTAAACTTATATAAGCATTTACTGAAATATACGGAAAATATAAAATTAATTTGATATATTTTATTCAATATGCATATTATTAGATGAATATTTCTGTAATTTATAATTTAATCATATGGATAAATTTTAAATTAATACGTCAATACTTTATAATGTAATTTAATTTTTTATATGTATATTACTTATAATATAGTACTATAATTTACTTATATATATTCTACAACTTTCTGAAAAAAACAGTGCAAAATGGGCTTTATTTGTATTTTTTTACAGTATAAAAACATTTTTATATTTCATAAATATTATTTTAAATATATGCATATTTTTAAAATAATACGTGAACTATTTTCTAAATATTTTTTTTCCGTTTTATGCATAATATTTATACCGCAAGAATAATTAAACTTTATTTTTATTAGTGAGATTAGAATTTACATACCTTTACATTTTTCTAAAAAGGAGAAACTCCAGGAGCGACTTTGTTCTACTACATTATAAAGGACTTATGAACTATGGGTGTGATGACGTTGTTGGTGCAGTGGCTTTGACCAGTTGTTTCCCAGCTATATGGTCGCAAGTTCGAGTCCCGGGGTTACATTTTTCTTTCAAATTTCCATACTGTACTAACAGGCGGGACCTACTGTTCATAGAGGCGAAAAACATGCCAACTCTCCAACGTGAACAGGAGCTTTTATATGTGAGAAATAATAAAAAAAAATCAAGAGTGTTTTTTGTGAAAAACAGACCACACGCCCTCCTTCCTGCCTTCTAGTCACTGACAGTAGGACCCATGCCACGCAGGTGAGCCTAGTCAGCGCCGCTTTCGTATCCAAAAGCGATTTGCACCGTATTTGCACGACCGAGCCAAGTTCTTACACCAGTTCGACGTATGCCGCAAGTTCTAGCACCAAAGTGACCATTCACGACAAGTTCTAGCACCACCGGTGTAATTGACTCATTGAATTTTGGATGGGTGATCTGTGTCTGCATGCGTGGCTTTCTAGATCCGGCTACGCGACATATATCTTTATTTTTTTTGAAACTGGAACACCTTGCATTCTAAGGACGTCGATATCTACCTGACGTTCGGTCTGGGGACCTCCCAGACCGAACGAAAGGTTCGGGACGACAGCATCCCCAGAACGAACGATTACGTTCGATACGACAACCACTACAGCCCGAACACCCTCCCCATCGGCCCTACAGGCCTTTTCCCCTGTAAAAATAAAAAAAGAAAAAAAGTCCAGTAGCAAAGCCCAGATTTTGTTTTTTTTCCTGTGACAAGTAATAGCCCAGTTTTTTGCTGTGCTATGAAAAAAATGTAATCAACTCTAAAAAGCAGAAATTGCCATGGGTAAAAAAGATTTATTTTTTTGCAATGATCCAAAAGAAAAAGTCATGGCAATTTTCATATGTACATACATGGTGGTGGAAAAAAAGGTTGATTAAAATTGCCATTAACGATTATGTTGACATGTATGTAAATGTTATAAATTGCCATGGCAATATTAATAATTTTGCCATGGCAAAAAATAGCAAAAATTGCCATGGAAAATTTAAAAGTAAAAAAATCGTAGCAAAACAAGAGGTAAAAAAGAATTTGCTAGTGCGTTGTAGGTAAATTTGACATGTCAGTAAAGGTAAAATTGCCATTTTTTGCTGTGACAAATAAAATGCCCACTTTTTGCTGTGCTATGAAAAAAATGACAACAACTTTGCCAAGGTTAATAATTAAAAAAATGTTCGTGGTCCACGCAAGTTAAATTTGGCATGACAAAAGAAAAACAATAATTTGCCATGATGGACCAATTAAAATTTTGACATGTATGAAAACTAAATTTGCCATACCAGTATAGATAATTTTGCCATGGCAATAAAACAAAATTTGTCATGCCAGTATAGATAATTTTGCCATGGCAATAAAACTAAATTTGCCATTGCAATAAAAAAGTATAAAGAAAACATAAAAATTGCCATGGCAATAAAAGGTAAAATTTGACAAGGCAATATAGCTAAATTTGCCATGTCAATGAAGGTGAAATTGCCATGGAAAAATAGAAAAGTAAGTTTAATTTTCCATGATAGACTAAAATAAATAATCTTAAGTTGCCAACACTACGAAGTTTACACTACGAAAAAGTTGCCATGAAGTTTACATACATACATACATACATACATACATATATATATATATATATATATATATATATATATATATATATATATATATATATATATATATATATATATATGGATACAAGATGGCAAAATATATGAACTTTACACTACGCAAGTTGCCATCATGGTAACATATGAAAAAAAGATATGGCGAAAAAATGTTTCTGTAGACACATAGAAAAATTTGAAAAATGGAGAAAACATCTTAAGTTGTAGTGATATCGAACATGTAATCACCGTGACAAAACAGATTACAAAGGATCAAAAACTTTTTGAAATGGGCAAAACAAATTTGAAAGATCAAAACTTGCCGTGTTCTCGAACTAATTTGTAATTGTCATGGCAAAACATTCTTCGGATGGACATGGCAAAAAAGACACAACGAACCTGTGGCGCCCCGCCTGAATACCACTGTAGTCAGACGGGCGCCGCACATACCAGCCCAGAAAAATCACTCTGGCATGTGCTTTTACAACAAGTATCATGAACACAAGCTTTTCTATTAATGGATATATAGGTCTTACATGGTGTTTACAAGGGTGATGGCAGCGGAAAAGTTCTATCTAAGGCAGCATGGTCTGGGTGCGGCTCCAATCCACAGGGATCTGACTGGGTTACTCTTCTAGCCCGCGAATACTCCGGCTCCTCGCTAGAGGGTGTCGAATCCTTAGGTGAACCTGGCCACATTGAAGGCCGCTGAGTACTTTTGAATGTACTCACAAGCAAACCAAACTAACATATACACCAAGCAGAGCAATCCATGGCATTCAAGCATGCATTTGTTATCTTAACAGTATTAACTATCATGTTATGACAGGATTATCCAGAAAGATTAAACATCTAGCAGCATTAATCATCATGTTATAGCAGGATTATCTAGCATGATAATTACTGAAGTAAATGCAGTAAAGTAAAGTATATCAGGTAAATGATCCGAACTCCGAATATGCTCACGATCCAAATCTGATCCAAGCCTTGCGGTCATCCAACCGCTCATCTCATAGCCATCACATGGCTAGCAATCAGACCTCCGACATCATCTGATGTCCATGCATCTGTACTGCAAGTCTGATAAACCTTACCATTCTCTGGTTTAGTCTTAGCAATAACATTATATAGTTTGTTCCTCCAGACTCGACACAGACCAAATAGGGGCCTAAACGAACTGTCCATGACCGAGGACGCGGCTATTCGAATAGATTTACACTCTGCAGAGGTTGCGCACTTTACCCACACCATGGAGCGCCTGGCCTCGTACTTTAGTACATGTTCCCATTTGGGTGGACCAGTGCTGCTCCAACAAAACTCGGTCTATTGCCCGGCACTCTTACGGTCCCACCGACAATCATACCCTCCCAGGGTCATGTCCTGGGTGGCCCATGTGTCACCCCGTGACACCTGCCACCGTCGTGGCCAAACAAAACTGTCCCAAACGGGGACGTGCACACATAACCAAACTGGGCTCACAGGATTATCATCGTCTACCTGATCAGGGCAGCACGCACGCATAACCCTCCCTAGTTGGTGGTACCGACAAGAGGCAAGACAATAGACAAAGTCAGGGCCGTCCCATACCGGCAAATGTGGCTGCACGGGTAAGTCCGGATAGGTGGCACTATGACTCGATCCAGTCGACGGAGGAGGTTGTTGTCATTATCAAGTCACATTTCATAATATTGCAATAACTGTAACCATGCATGATGTAACACTATGAAAACATAACAACCTATCTCCATATGCATTACAACGAGTCACTAGTGCGATAACATGATGGGCAATAGCAGGTAATGTAAATAGCAAGTCCGAACTAGCAGGAGTTTAATTACTACCACTAACATAGGCATATTTATTAATTAAACACGCAAGAATAACACAGAGCAATGCTTTAGGGCATATATCAGATGGTCGGCTTGCCTGGGGGTGGAGGAATACTCCGGGGGAAGTGCGATCACCTCGCGGAAGAATTCGCCGGAAAAGATTCTCTCTCGAAGGGGCTGATTGAAGGGCAAGGGCAAAATGGTCATTTTCAGAAAGTGTCAACATGGTGAAAAGGGTACCATCGGAACGGGCTCGACGAACTGAAGAAGTGGGCGTTGGATTCACCTCAATCGGAGTTACGAGCGAAAAGATATGAGGGTTTGACTGCTAGGGACTAATCTGCAAAAGAAATAATTGCGTCTGGGTCCCTGGCAGCACGGCGGCCGGCGCCTTCTCCGCGAGTACGTTTTCCAGAGCGGAAAGCGTATTTAGAGCGGAGGCGTTTTCCAGAGAAGAAAACGCTTTCCCCGTTGTACGCTTCCCGAGTGGGAAGACGTATTCCGGTGCGTGCGCCACCACTTAAACAGCGGGCCCGCGCCAACAGACGCTTACAGCTGGGCCCCGCATCGCCTTCTCTCTCCTCCCTCCTCCTCTTTCTTCTTCCTCGCGGCCAGCACAGGGGAGCGGCTCGGGCCGCGGCTGGGGACGCCGCTCCGGTGCTTGTGGGGGCCGGCCGAAGGCGGGGATGGGTGCAGCACTCCGGGCCGCGCCAGTGGGTACCCGTGGCGGCGGCGGGGAGGCCTTGTAGCAGGTGGGCGAGGTGGAGGCGGACGGCGGCGATGGAGAGCTCGGGGCCGAGGCTACGGCCCGTCCCGGAGCAAAATGAAGGCGGGGAGGGCGTGGTGGTGGTGGTAGCAGTCGGGAGAGGAGGCTAGGTGGGGTGGGGATGGCCTAGGCGCCGCGAATTTGAGCGAGGCCGAGAAGTGGCTGTGGCGGCGCTCGTCGGCGATTTAGGCACCCGTGGGCTCGACTGCTCGGAGCTAGGGCTCGGGTGGAGGTAAGGGAGAGAAGAGGAGGCTGGTATGAGCTCGAGAGGAGCTCGGGGACAGGCTATTTATAGCCGCGGCGAGGGGAGGTGATAAGCTCGACCGCCGGCGTTCTTATCGGCGCACTGGCGCTCGGGGACACGCGGAGGGAAATGGCGATGTCGGCAGGGGCTCTGGGAGAGTGGAGAAGCCGGACGCATCTTCGGGAGGGCTCGTAGAGGAAGAAGCCAGAGAGGAAACGACGACGGCGAGTCACGGGTGGAGCAGCACCATGGCGAGGTTCGTCGCGGCGCGAGGAGGAAGGGAACGGAGGGGGAAGTGACCGGAGATGAGGAAGCGGACGACGGGGAGTCAGGTCGGCATGCCAAGACACGTCGTGGCAGCTCGAGTTGGCCGGTCCGACGAGATGGGTGCGCAGAGCGCCACTGCTGCCTGCTACGCCCGTGGTCACCACTGGCATGTCGTGTTCTGGCCCTCCTCTGGGTGCCAAATCCTGTCAAACACGGAAGGCATTGATCATATAGATGAGATGGGTCATTGGATGGACCAGGAAGGCTCCAGAGTAATCGAGGTGATCCAGAACAGTTTCTGGTCAGAATCTTGGGGACCAAGCTGAGGTGAAATGGCTAAGTAAATGTGATGGAAATGATGTCAAAATAAGATGGGGTAGGAAGGAGTAGCTGCTTGCCAAATTTGAGGCCATTTGGACAAGTTTTGCATACACTTCCTTTGCAAATGCAGATTCTGGTCCAGAAACTAAACTTGGAAGCTGCACTCATATGGTTTGATGAAATGAGCTGAATTTTGGTGGAGGGTGATCATTTGGAGATATGAACATACTGGAAAATTTCCAGCTCAATTGGAAATGCCAAAGTGGTACTTCCTTCACAGAGCTTGAATCTGGACAGAAACTAGATGAAATTTTTGGGAGAAATTGGCTAGATGAAATGATGTGAATTTTTGCATACTCACATCATATATGGAATATAAGGTCCTGGATTAATTTAAGAATTTTTGATGCAATATAAAATATAGTTGCTTCACAACCTCAAAATAAATCCAGAAACAAGAATTGGAAGATGCTCTCAAAATTTGATCTGTGGAACTTGGGATCTTGGTGGAAATGGTGAATATATGGATAGGAGAAGCTCCACAAATTATTTGGGATTTTTCCTGGCTACCAAAATGGTAGTTCCTTTGAAAAATGCCCAAAGTGCAATATTGGCTTTAAATAGGAAAAGGCAATTTCCCTTATTTAATTATGGCCAATATTTTTATTGGAGCTCAATATGATCACAAAGAATATCTCCACAAGTTTTCATGAACTTTGGAGATGGATAGATATTTTCCTGGATTTAATTCCTTTAACTGGCAGAAAAAGGAATTAATTTTAAATGAAAAATATTGCAAATGACTTGGCAATATTTTTGCATATCCAGGGTTTAAAAAGATAGGATGATCACTGGAAGAAATTTGGGAGGCAAAAGATCAAAGGAAATTGGGGTTCCTTTGTAACGGAAGGAGTTAGGGTTTCCCTTCCGGCAACTCGGAGGGTAAGGTTTCGGTGGCAAAATCCTGAGAATAAATCCGGAATAGCAAAGTTGGGTGGAGAGAGTCTCTGGTTGGATAGGGAAGGCAAGGCTAAATGACCATCTTCATATACCCAAGAGCGAGAGAAAACCCGATAACATCGAAAAAAAGACGGGAGTCAAATCCCGCGAAGGAAAAAAAAACAAGGAGCGAAAACCAGGGTGTCACAAACCTACCCCCCTTAAGAAAATCTCGTCCTCGAGATTTCCGGGCTTACCTCCCGGTGAAGGGGACTTACCTGTGTGCGACTTGGATCCATCAGCTATCTTGTCTTCATTTGTTTACTGACCTTTTAACTACTTCTTTTGATGGCTCAGGTGCTGTCTTCTCAAACGACTGCATTGAATTCTTCTCTTTCCTGTCAGGCAAACCTTTTGTGCTGGTAGCTTGTTGCCTGGGGTTGGTGGGTAGTTCCGAATATCGACAAATAATCTGGTTTCCATGTCTTGAGACCAGCTACTTCAGGTTTTATTGCGATACCTCTTACACTGATTGCCAAGGGCGAGACATTCTTTCTGGGTACCGAACTCACGTGCTCGTATGGCCTCGAGTGACTAGGGGTGGCTCTCTTTTTGCCTTGTCAGAATGCTCAATCTGGCTGTGGGGTCTATACGGATGCTTTCTTCCTGTCTCCTGCATTCTGACTTCGTTCTCAGGAGGTTCCCAACTGAAATGTCGGGCACGATCACAAAGTAATCATATACGGTAATCTCTGAGGTGGCTCTGCCCTGTATAGCCTCTGTGGTCCTCACTGAGCTGACATAGCATGGCTATCATCCGGTGTGTCTTACGGAGCATAGCCTCTTATCTTGGTTGATGGCCCATGCTTATGAGGAGTACAACATGCCTGCTGCATTGTTGTGGCCGTATATGCAAGAGTCTAACTGTTGGAAATATGCACTAGAGGCAATAATAAATTAGTTATTATTATATTTCCTTGTTCATGATAATCGTTTATTATCCATGCTATAATTGTATTGATTGGAAACTCAAATACATGTGTGGGTACATAGACAACACTGTGTCCCTAGTAAGCCTCTAGTTGACTAGCTCGTTGATCAAAAGATGGTGAAGGTTTCCTAGCCATGGACATAAGATGTCATTTGATAATGGGATCACATCATTAGGAGAATGATGTGATGGACAAGACCCAAACTACGAACGTAGCATATGATCGTGTCAGTTTATTGCTATTGTTTTCTGCATGTCAAGTATCTGTTCCTATGACCATGAGATCATGCAACTCCCTGCCATCGGAGGAATACCTTGTGTGTATCAAACGTCGCAACGTAACTGGGTGACTATAAAGATGCTCTACAGGTATCTCCGAGGGTGTCTGTTGGGTTGGCATGGATCAAGACTGGGATTTGTTACTCCGTGTGACAAAGAGGTATCTCAGGGCCCACTCGGTAATACAACATCACAATGAGCCTTGCAAGCAATGTGACTAAAGTGTTAGCCACGAGGTCTTGTATTACGGAACGAGTAAAGAGACTTGCCGGTAACGAGATTGAACTAGGTATAGAGATACCGACGATCGAATCTCGGGCAAGTAACATACCGAAGAACAAAGGGAACAGCATGCGGGATTAACTGAATCCTTGACATAGAGGTTCGACCGATAAAGATCTTCGTAGAATATGTAGGAGCCAATATGGGCATCCAGGTCCCGCTATTGGTTATTGATCGTAGAGGTGTCTCGGTCATGTCTACATAGTTCTCGAACCCGCAGGGTCTACACACTTAACGTTTGGTGACGATTAGTATAGTTGAGTTATTTTGTTGGTGACCGAAGGTTGTTCGGAGTCCCGGATAAGATCCCGGACATGACGAGGAACTCCGGAAGAGTCCGGAGGTAAAGATTGATATATGTGATAATAGTGTTTTGATCTTCGGAAGGGTTCCGGAATTCATCGAAAGGAGTTCCGGATGTTTACCGAAGTGTTCGGGTGCAGCAACACTTTATATGAGCCAAAGGGGTAAAGCCCACGAGGTATTGGAAAGTGCAAAAGGAAGTTTTGCTGCTGCCTTAAGCGGTACTACCGCTGGTAAGGCAGTACTACCGCGTAAGCGGTACTACCGCTCATGTGAAAGCGGTACTATCGCTCAAGCGGTACTACCGCTCGTGAGCGGTACTACCGCTTGTACGCGATACTGCTGGAATCCGAGTTAGACTATTTCCGTGCGGGCCAAACCGACCTTGTGGAGGCTTTCTCTCCAAGTTTAGACCCCAGGGCTCAACATATAAATAGAGGGGCAGGGCTAACACACGGGACACATCAAGATTTCCCAAGCCGTGTGTCGGCAACCCTAACCTTCTAGTTCTCCCGTCATAATCTCCGTAGTGCTTGGCGAAGCCCTGCAGAGATTGTTCCTCACCACCATCACTACGCCGTCGTGCTGCCGGAACTCATCTACTACTTCATCATCGCTCGCTGGATCGAGGAGGTGAAGGCGTCATCAAGCCATACGTGTGTTGAACGCGGAGGTGCCGTCCGTTCGGCACTAGTTCGTGATCGGATCGAGGGACGACTTGCGATTTGGATCGCGGAGACGTTCGACTACATCAACCGCGTTTCTTAACGCTTCCGCTTAGCGATCTACAAGGGTATGTAGATTCACTCTCCCTCTCGTAGATGCTCATCACCATGGATAGATCTTGTGTGTGCGTAGGAAATTTTTTGTTTCCCATGCAACGTTTCCCAACAGTGGCATCTGAGCTAGGTCTATGCGTAGATGAGATCTCGAGTAGAACACAAACGAGTTGTGGGCGTGGGTGTATACATATTGCTTGCCGTTACTAGTTGATACTTGATTCGGCGGTATTGTGAGATGAAGCGGCCCGGACCAACATTACTCGTACGCTTACGAGAGACCGGTTCCTTCAACTGCCATGTAACTTCGTTGCATAAAGATGGCTAGCGGGTGTCTGTCTCTCTCACTTTAGTTGAATCAATTTCAATGAAGAGGGTTCTTTTAGAAGATCAAAAAGCAATCACTACACCACGTTGTGGTTTTGCGTAGGTAAGAACGGTTCTTGCAAACCCGTAGCAGCCACGTAAAACTTACAACAACAATTAGAGGACGTCTAACTTGTTTTTGCAGGGTATGTTGTGATGTGATATGGCCAATAACATGATGAGATATATGTGATGTATGAGATGATCATGTGTTGTATAGAATATCACGACTTGCATGTCGATGACTATGGCAACTGGCAGGAGCCATAGAGTTGTCTTTAATTATTTTCGCCGTTTTGCTTTACTTTATCGCTATGAGTTAGCAATAGTCATGGAAGCAACAGTCGGCGCGACAACCTCATAGCGACACGTTGATGGAGATCATGGTGTCATGCCGGTGACGATGGAGATCATGCCGGTGCTTTGGAGATGGAGATCAAAAGCACAAGTTCATGGCCATATCATGTCACTTATGATTTGCATGTGATGTTAATCCTTTTATGCATCTTATTTTGCTTAGGACGACGGTAGCATTATAAGGTGATCCCTCACTTAAATTTCAAGATAAAATTGTGTTCTCCCCGAGTGTGCACCGTTGCGAAAGTTCGTCGTTTCGAGACACCACGTGATGATCGGGTGTGATAGACTCTACGTTCACATACAACGGGTGCAAGCCAGTGTTGCACATGCGGAACACTCGGGTTAAACTTGACGAGCCTAGCATGTACAGACATGGCCTCGGAACAAAAGAGACCGAAAGGTCGAACATGAGTCATATAGTAGATATGATCAACATGAAGATGTTCACCATTGAAACCACCTCAACTCACGTGATGATCGGACTTGAGTTGGTGGATTTGGATCATGTTACACTCGAATGACCGGACGGATGTCAATCTGAGTGGGAGTTTTAAGTAATATGATTAACTAAACTCATTATCTAGAACAATAGTCTAAGTTGTCTTTGCTATATTTATGTTGTAGATCATGGCTCGCGCAGTAGCACCCCTGAATTTTAATGCGTTCCTAGAGAAAGCTAAGTTGAAAGATGATGGAAGTAACTTTGTGGAGTGGGCCCGTAATCTAAGGATTATCCTTACGGCTTCCCAGAAGGCTTATGTCCTTGATGCACCGCTTGGTGATTCACCCGCTCCAGTTGAGTCTCTAGACGTTGTGAACGCCTGGCAGGCTCGTTCTGAAGATTACTCAATAGTTCAATGTGCAATATTGTATGGCTTAGAACCGGGACTTCAAAGACGTTTTGAACGTCATGGAGCATATGAGATGTTCCAGGAGTTGAAGTTTATCTTTCAGAAGAATGTCCGGATCGAGAGGTATGAGATCTCCGATAAGTTCTATGCTTGCAAGATGGAGGAGAACGGGTCTATCAGTGATCACGTACTCAGAATGTCTGGGTACTCCACCCGTCTGGCTGAATTGGGGATGCCCCTTCCGCCAGAAGCTATCACTGACAGAGTTCTTCAATCATTGCCACCTAGCTACAAGAGCTTCGTGTTGAACTATAACATGCACGGGATGAACAAGTCAGTCGCCGAGCTGTTTGCGATGCTGAAAGCCGCTGAGTCTGAAATTCAGAAGGAGCATCAAGTGTTGATGGTCAATAAACCACTAGTTTCAAGAAAAATGGCAAGGGTAAGAAGGGTAACTCCAAGAAGAGTGGCAAAGCAGTTGCTCCTCCCGTGAAGAAACCCAATGCTGGACCCAAACCAGAAACTGTGTGCTTTCATTGTAAGGGAACTGGACACTGAAAGCGGAACTGCCCCAAGTATTTGGCTGACAAGAAGGCGGCCAACAACAAACAAGGTATATATGATATACATGTTATTGATGTGTACCTTACCAACTCTCGTTGTAGTGCCTGGGTATTTGATACCGGTGCGGTTGCTCATATTTGCAACTCAAAACAGGAACTGCGAAATAGACGGAGGCTGGCAAAGGACGAAGTGACGATGCGCGTGGGAAATGGTTCCAAGGTTGATGTGATCGCCGTCGGCACGCTCGCTCTTCGATTGCCATCGGGATTAGTGATGAACCTGAATAATTGTTATTTAGTGTCTGCGTTAAGCATGAACATTATATCTGGATCTTGTTTATTGCGAGACGGTTACTCATTTAAATCAGAGAATAATGGTTGTTCTATTTTTATGAGTAATATCTTTTATGGTCATGCACCCAATGTGAGGGGTTTATTCTTATTGAATCTCGATAGTAATGATACACATGTTCATAACATTGATGCCAAAAGATGTAAAATGATAATGATAATACCACTTTCTTGTGGCACTGCCGTTTAGGTCATATTGACGTAAAACGCATGAGGAAGCTCCATGCTGATGGACTTTTAGAGTCACTTGATTTTGAATCACTTGACACATGTGAGCCATGCCTCATGGGCAAGATGACTAAAACGTCGTTCTCTGAAACAATGGAACGGGCAAGTGACTTGTTGGAAATCATACATACTGATGTGTGCGGTCCGATGAGCATTGAGGCGCGCGGTGGTTATCGTTACTTTCTCACCTTCACTGATGACTTAAGTAGATATGGGTATATTTACTTAATGAAACACAAGTCTGAAACATTTGAAAAGTTCAAACAATTTCAGAGTGAAGTTGAGAATCATCGTAACATGAAGATTAAATTCCTACGATCTGATCGAGGAGGAGAATATCTGAGTTATGAGTTTGGCAGTCACTTAAGACAGTGTGGAATTGTTTCACAACTGACACCGCCTGGAACACCACAGCGTAATGGTGTGTCTGAACATCGTAATCGAACCTTATTGGATATGGTGCGATCTATGATGTCTCTTGCCGATTTGTCACTATCGTTTTGGGGTTATGCATTAGAGACAGCTGCATTCACTTTAAATAGGGCACCATCGAAATCCGTTGAGACGACGCCATATGAACTTTGGTTTGGCAAGAAGCCAAAGCTGTCGTTTCTTAAAGTTTGGGGATGTGATGCTTATGTCAAAAACCTTCAGCCTGAAAAGATGGAACCCAAAGCGGAAAAATGCGTCTTTATAGGATACCCAAAAGAGACAGTTGGGTATACCTTCTACCTCAGATCCGAAGGCAAAGTGTTTCTCGCTAAAAACGGAACATTTCTTGAGAAAGAGTTTCTCTCGAAAGAATTGAGTGGGAGGAAGATAGAACTTGATGAGGTTGTTAAACCTTTACTTCAACCTGAGAGTAGCGCAGCACAGAAAGATGTTTCTGTAGAACCTGCATCAATTGAAGAGGAAGTTAATGATGATGATCATGAAGCTTTGTATCAAGTTGCTATCAAACCTCGTAGGTCGACAAGGACGCGTACTGCTCCTGAGTGGTACGGCAACCCTGTCTTAGAGGTCATGTTGTTAAACAACGATGAACCTACGAGCTATGGAGAAGCGATGATGGGCCCGGATTCTGAGAAGTGGCTAGAGGCCATGAAATCCGAGATGGGATCCATGTATGAAAACAAAGTATGGACTTTGGAAGTATTACCTGAAGGGCGTAAGGCCATTCAGAACAAATGGATCTTTAAGAGGAAGACGGACGTGGACGGTAATGTCACCGTCTATAAAGCTCGACTTGTGGCAAAGGGTTTTTCACAAGTTCAAGGAGTTGACTACGATGAGACCTTCTCACCCGTAGCGATGCTTAAATCCGTCAGAATCATGTTAGCAATAGCTGCCTTTTCGATTATGAAATTTGGCAGATGGATGTCAAAACAGCGTTCCTTAACGGTTTCCTTAAGGAAGAGTTGTATATGATGCAACCAGAAGGTTTTGTCGATCCAGAGAATGCTGACAAAGTTTGCAAACTCCAGCGATCCATTTATGGACTGGTGCAAGCATCTCGGAGTTGGAATCTTCGCTTTGATGAGGTGATCAAAGCGTTCGAGTTTATACAAGTTTACGGAGAAGCTTGTATTTACAAGAAAGTGAGTGGGAGCTCTATAGCGTTTCTAATATTATATGTGGATGACATATTACTGATTGGAAACAATATAGAAATGTTGGAAAGCGTGAAGGGATATTTGAACAAGAGTTTTTCAATGAAGGACCTAGGAGAAGCTGCTTTCATATTAGGCATCAAGATCTATAGAGATAGATCGAGACGCTTAATAGGACTTTCACAAAGCACATACCTTGACAAAGTTTTGAAGAAGTTCAAAATGGATCAGTCCAAGAAGGGGTTCTTGCCTGTATTGCAAGGTGTGAAGTTGAGTAAGACTCAATGCCCAGTGACTGCAGAAGATAGAGAAAAGATGAGTGTCATCCCCTATGCTTCAGCCATAGGCTCTATCATGTATGCAATGCTGTGCACAAGACCCGATGTCAGCCTTGCCATAAGTATGGTCGGAAGGTTTCAAAGTGATCCAGGAATGGAACACTGGACGGCGGTCAAGAATATCCTGAAGTACCTGAAAAGGACTAAGGACATGTTTCTCGTTTATGGAGGTGATCAAGAGCTCGTCGTAAAGGGTTACGTCGATGCAAGCTTTGACACTGATCCGGATGACTCTAAGTCACAAACCGGATACGTATTTATTCTTAATGGGGGTGCGGTTAGCTGGTGCAGTTCCAAGCAAAGCGTGGTAGCTGATTCTACATGCGAAGCGGAGTACATCGCTGCCTTGGAGGCGGCGAAGGAAGGTGTCTGGATGAAGAAGTTCATGACAGATCTTGGAGTAGTGCCTAGTGCGCTTAACCCAATGACTCTGTTTTGTGATAATACTGGTGCCATTGCTCTAGCCAAGGAACCAAGATTTCACAAGAGGACCAGACACATAAAGCGACGTTTCAATTCCATCCGCGATTACATCAAGGAGGACGACATAAATATTTGCAAAGTACACACGGATCTGAATGTTTCAGATCCGATGACTAAACCTCTTCCAAGGGCTAAACATGAACAACACCAGAACTGCATGGGTGTTCGACTCATTACAATGTAAATCACATAGTGATGTGAACTAGATTATTGACTCTAGTGCAAGTGGGAGACTGTTGGAAATATGCCCTAGAGGCAATAATAAATTAGTTATTATTATATTTCCTTGTTCATGATAATCGTTTATTATCCATGCTATAATTGTATTGATTGGAAACTCAAATACATGTGTGGGTACATAGACAACACTGTGTCCCTAGTAAGCCTCTAGTTGACTAGCTCGTTGATCAAAAGATTGTGAAGGTTTCCTAGCCATGGACATAAGATGTCATTTGATAATGGGATCACATCATTAGGAGAATGATGTGATGGACAAGACCCAAACTACGAACGTAGCATATGATCGTGTCAGTTTATTGCTATTGTTTTCTGCATGTCAAGTATCTGTTCCTATAACCATGAGATCATGCAACTCCCTGACATCGGAGGAATACCTTATGTGTATCAAACGTCGCAACGTAACTGGGTGACTATAAAGATGCTCTACAGGTATCTCCGAGGGTGTCTGTTGGGTTGGCATGGATCAAGACTGGGATTTGTTACTCCGTGTGACGGAGAGGTATCTCAGGGCCCACTCGGTAATACAAGTCACAATGAGCCTTGCAAGCAATGTGACTAAAGTGTTAGCCACGAGATCTTGTATTACGGAACGAGTAAAGAGACTTGCCGGTAACGAGATTGAACTAGGTATAGAGATACCGACGATCGAATCTCGGGCAAGTAACATACCGAAGAACAAAGGGAACATCATACGGGATTAACTGAATCCTTGACATAGAGGTTCGACCGATAAAGATCTTCGTAGAATATGTAGGAGCCAATATGGGCATCCAGGTCCCGCTATTGGTTATTGATCGTAGAGGTGTCTCGGTCATGTCTACATAGTTCTCGAACCCGCAGGGTCTACACACTTAACATTTGGTGACGATTAGTATAGTTGAGTTATTTTGTTGGTGACCGAAGGTTGTTCGGAGTCCCGGATAAGATCCCGGACATGACGAGGAACTCCGGAAGAGTCCGGAGGTAAAGATTGATATATGTGATAATAGTGTTTTGATCTTCGGAAGGGTTTCGGAATTCATCGAAAGGAGTTCCGGATGTTTACCGAAGTGTTCGGGTGCAGCAACACTTTATATGAGCCAAAGGGGTAAAGCCCACGAGGTATTGGAAAGTGCAAAAGGAAGTTTTGCTGCTGCCTTAAGCGGTAGTACCGCTTACGCGGTACTACCGCTCGTGAGCGGTACTACCGCTTGTACGCGATACTGCTGGAATCCGAGTTAGACTCTTTTCGTGCGGGCAAAACCGACCTTGTGGAGGCTTTCTCTCCAAGTTTAGACCCCAGGGCTCAACATATAAATAGAGGGGCAGGGCTAACACACGGGACACATCAAGATTTCGCAAGCCGTGTGTCGGCAACCCTAACCTTCTAGTTCTCCCGTCATAATCTCCGTAGTGCTTGGCGAAGCCCTGCAGAGATTGTTCCTCACCACCATCACCACGCCGTCGTGCTGCCGGAACTCATCTACTACTTCATCATCGCTCGCTGGATCGAGGAGGTGAAGGCGTCATCAAGCCATACGTGTGTTGAACGCGAAGGTGCCGTCCGTTCGGCACTAGTTCGTGATCGGATCGAGGGACGACTTGCGATTTGGATCGCGGAGACGTTCGACTACATCAACCGCGTTTCTTAACGCTTCCGCTTAGCGATCTACAAGGGTATGTAGATTCACTCTCCCTCTCGTAGATGCTCATCACCATGGATAGATCTTGTGTGTGCGTAGGAAATTTTTTGTTTCCCATGCAACGTTCCCCAACACTGACAAGAATTGGCAATATCGCCTTGTCTGTGAAGCTTTACTTCATTGACCATAGCGGAGATTGTTTATTCAAGACTTCCTTGTTCTTGGGGGTTCCTTTTGGGGAACGGGTCATGACCTACCATCATGGCTCCTTGGTCATATCCTAGCTTGTTGGGCTTGTATTCACTATTTGCTCTTGCATATCTCGTAGGGATTGCTGTGTTCACATCCTTCTTTGAAGTATGGGGCCAATGTTTCTCTTGAGCACAGTCATTCCCGTGTACAAGTGGCTCGCATGAACTGATCCCCTGGACTGCATGCTCACAACATATGCAGAGGTAGGATAAATCCTTTCATACCCACCGAGTTCTGAGGCGGACGTGTGTCTGAACTAGTTCGTGCTTCTGACACGATTGTTGTGGCTAGGATGGCGTGCTGAAGAAGGCTGAATTCCTTATGCTCGAAGCTTCTGCCAGGGTAGCGTGCCGAAGAAGGCTGGGTGTCGTGCCTCGGAAGTTTTCCCTCATGTGGCTTACTGCGGAAGGTCAGGTGCCTTATGCTGGAAGCTTTCCGCGGTAGCGGGCTGAGGAAGGTGGGAGTGCCTTACTCCAGAAGATTTTCTCACCAAGTGGTGTAGCGAGGAAGGTTGGGAGTCTTGCGTAGCTCCTTCCGATAGCTTGCGGAGGAAGGCTGGGTTACTTATACCAAAAGCCTTGCACTATGATATGCAGTCGGACCTGTGGCCAGTTCTGGCTTCCTTCTGAGATATCCGGAATTTATCCATAGCGGAGCCAAAACTTGGTGTAGGCCATACCTTGTCTGAAAATATTCGATCGGTCATGCCCACCGCTAGTCCTTCTACTAGTCTGATCATTGTTGCTGTAGAGGCTGCACAACTGATGCATACTTCATGTTGGTAATTAATTTGTATGTATGCCAGTATTAAGCAGTTCGCGGATAATTCCATTCAATTCAGCTGAGCTTCCAAGCATGTGAAATTCTCATTGATTTTGGGCGGCCATGAACTTATCCATATTTCTTGCAGACCTTGTTCATCGTGCCCAGAAAATTTGTATATGCATCGAAGAATTCCAGAATATGCTTGGAAATTTGTATCAACATACCAGAGTGTTGTTGTTGCTCTCGGCACATTCACCTTCCTGGAATATGTCTTCTTGGGCAATAAATGATTCTTGAGTCCATTGGGAAAAGACTCATGGTTCACCCCACTGACTGAGATAATCCTTGTGTCGAGGATGGAATAATTTGTCCCTTCTGACGTCCATTGCTGACAACTCATCTGACTACTTTTCAAATGTGATCTGTTCTGAGGCAAACTCCCTCGGGTATATTCTGGCCTTGTCGGTTGCACGCAAATTCTGCTTCTGACCCGTTCTTCCTTCTTGATAGATCCGATGATAATGTCCTGAATATTGGCCAGTTGACTTGACTCGATTCTTACTGAATTTGGATTATTGGGTATTATCCAAGTTGTATGCTGGTCTTCTTGTCGCCACTTGCTGATGGATCCAGTCGGAGCAAGAGAATGAAAAGAAGCAAGAACCGCGAAAAACCAAAAAGCAAATAAAGCTCAAATTTTGCGGACCTTACACATGTGGCCGAAGATCCACTAGTATAACTAATATAGCGCACTCGATGTACCTCTAAGGATTTAGAAGCAAAACCACACAATGCCCCTGGTAGCAATTGGTGTCAAGCTCCTACTACTTCCTTAGGGAACATCAAACTCGACGCACGACCATAGCCGAAGTGGCTTAGTCATCGTTCCTAGGGTTGTCGGGAAGAGATGGAATTTATGAACGTTTCCCAAAGGAAACTGGATTTAAGAAGAGAAGTGCCATGGTTAGCAAGCAAGGTGGGGATATCTGGTTTACCTAGGGGTTCAGGGCTCACGGATCGTTGCCTGGTGCAAACATCTCACACCGGAGGCAAGGCCACGAGAGTTAAGGTCTGATGGAGCCAAAAACCTAGGGGGGGGGTTGTCTTATGATCAATAGTAGCCGTGCCTGCTTGGCAAAGATGGCTGAAATCCATCTGGGCTTTTTACTAATCAAAAAGGCAATGAAGTCTGGCTAGGGTAACCTACAGTCAGCCTGGCTCTGATACCATCCGTTAAGGCGCCCCGCCTGAATACCACTGTAGTTAGACGGTCGCCGCACATACCAGCCCAGGAAAATCACTCTGGCATGTGCTTTTACAACAAGTATCATGAACACAAGCTTTTCTATTAATGGATATATAGGTCTTACATGGTGTTTACAAGGGTGATGGCAGCGGAAAAATTCTATCTAAGGCATCATGGTCTGGGTGCTGCTCCAATCCACAGGGATCTGACTGGGTTACTCTTCTAGCCCGCGAATACTCCGGCTCCTCGCTAGAGGGCGTCGAATCCTTAGGTGAACCTGGCCACATTGAAGGCCGCTGAGTACTTTTGAATGTACTCGCAAGCAAACCAAACTAACATATACACCAAGCAGAGCAATCCATAGCATTCAAGCATGCATTTGTTATCTTAACAGTATTAACTATCATGTTATGACAGGATTATCCAGCAAGATTAAACATATAGCAGCATTAATCATCATGTTATAGCAGGATTATCTAGCATGATAATTACTGAAGTAAATGCAGTAAAGTAAAGTATATTAAGTAAATGATCCGAACTCCGAATATGCTCACGATCCAAATCTGATCCAAGCCTTGCGGTCATCCAACCGCTCATCTCATAGCCATCACATGGCTAGCAATCAGACCTCTGACATCATCTGATGTCCATGCATATGTACTGCAAGTCTGATAAACCTAACCATTCTCTAGTTTAGTCTTAGCAATAACATTATATAGTTTGTTCCTCCAGACTCAACACAAACCAAATAGGGGCCTATACGAACTGTCCATGACCGAGGATGCGGCTATTCGAATAGATTTACACTCTGCAGAGGTTGCGCACTTTACCCACACCATGGAGCGCCTGGCCTCGTACTTTAGTACATGTTCCCATTCGGGTGGACCAGTGCTGCTCCAACAAAACTCGGTCTATTGCCCGACACTCTTACGGTCCCACCGACAATCATACCCTCCCAGGGTCATGTCCTGGGTGGCCCCTGTGTCACCCGGTGACACCTGCCACCGTCGTGGCCAAACAAAACTGTCCCAAACGGGGACGTGCGCACATAACCAAACTGGGCTCACAGGATTTTCGTCGTCTACCTGATCAGGGCAGCACGCACGCATAACCCTCCCTAGTTGGTGGTACCGACAAGAGGCAAGACAATAGACAAAGTCAGGGCCGTCCCATACCGGCAAATGTGGCTGCACGGGTAAGTCCGGATAGGTGGCACTATGACTCGATCCAGTCGACGGAGGAGGTTGTTGTCATTATTAAGTCACATTTCATAATATTGCAATAACTGTAACCATGCATGATGTAACACTATGAAAACATAACAACCTATCTCCATATGCATTACAACGAGTCACTAGTGCGATAACATGATGGGCAATAGCAGGTAATGTAAATAGCAAGTCCGAACTAGCAGGAGTTTAATTACTACCACTAACACAGGCATATTTATTAATTAAACACGCAAGAATAACACAGAGCAATGCTTTAGGGCATATATCAGATGGTCGGCTTGCCTGGGGGTGGAGGAATACTCCGGGGGAAGTGCGATCACCTCGCGGAAGAATTCACCGGAAAAGATTCTCTCTCGGAGGGGCTGATTGAAGGGCAAGGGCAAAATGGTCATTTTCAGAAAGTGTCAACATGGTGAAAAGGGTACCATCGGAACGAGCTCGACGAACTGAAGAAGTGAGCGTTGGATTCACCTCAATCGGAGTTACAAGCGAAAAGATATGAGGGTTTGACTGCCAAGGACTAATCTGCAAAAGAAATAATTGTGTCTGGGTCCCTGGCAGCACGGCGGCCAGTGCCTTCTCTGCGAGTACGTTTTCCAGAGCGAAAAGCGTATTTAGAGCGGAGGCGTTTTCCAGAGAAGAAAACGCTTTCCCCGTAGTACGCTTCCCGAGTGGGAAGACGTATTCCGGCGCGTGCGCCACCACTTAAACAGCGGGCCCGCGCCAACAGTTGCTTACAGCTGGGCCCCGCATCGCCTTCTCTCTCCTCCCTCCTCCTCTTTCTTCTTCCTCGCGGCCAGCACAGGGGAGCGGCTCGGGCCGCGACTGGGGACGCCGCTCCGGTGCTTGTGGGGGCCGGCCGAAGGCGGGGATGGATGCAGCACTCCGGGCCGCACCGGTGGGTACCCGTGGCGACGGCGGGGAGGCCTTGTAGCAGGTGGGCGAGGTGAAGGCGGACGACGGCGATGGAGAGCTCGGGGCCGAGGCTACGGCCCGTCCCGGAGCAAAATGAAGGCGGGGAGGGCGTGGTGGTGGTGGTAGCAGTCGGGAGAGGAGGCTAGGTGGGGTGAGGATGGCCTAGGCGCCACGAATTTGAGCGAGGCCGAGAAGTGGCTTTGGCGGCGCTCGTCGGCGATTTAGGCACCCGTGGGCTCGACTGCTCGGGGCTGGGGCTCGGGTGGAGGTAAGGGAGAGAAGAGGAGGCTGGTATGAGCTCGAGAGGAGCTCGGGGACAGGCTATTTATAGCCGCGGCGAGGGGAGGTGATAAGCTAGGCCGCTGGCGTTCTTATCGACGCACTGGCGCTCGGGGACACGCGAAGGGAAATGGCGATGTCGGCAGGGGCTCTGGGAGAGTGGAGAAGCCGGACGCAGCTTCGAGAGGGCTCGCAGAGGAAGAAGCCAGAGAGGAAACGCCGACGGCGAGTCACGGGTGGAGCAGCACCATGGCGAGGTTCGTCGCGAGGAGGAAGGGAACGGAGGGGGAAGTGACCGGAGATGAGGAAGCGGACGACGGGGAGTCAGGTCGGCATGCCAGGACACGCCGTGGCAGCTCGAGTTGGCTGGTCCGACGAGATGGGTGCGCAGAGCGCCACTGCTGCCTGCTACGCCCGTGGTCACCACTGGCATGTCGTGTTCTGGCCCTCCTCTGGGTGCCAAATCTTGTCAAACACGGAAGGCATTGATCATATAGATGAGATGGGTCATTGGATGGACCAGGAAGGCTCCAGAGTAATTGAGGTGATCCAGAACAGTTTCTGGTCAGAATCTTGGGGACCAAGCTAAGGTGAAATGGCTAAGTAAATGTGATGGAAATGATGTCAAAATAAGATGGGGTAGGAAGGAGTAGCTGCTTGCCAAATTTGAGGCCATTTGGACAAGTTTTGCATACACTTCCTTTGCAAATGCAGATTCTGGTCCAGAAACTAAACTTGGAAGCTGCACTCATATGGTTTGATGAAATGAGCTGAATTTTGGTGGAGGGTTATGATTTGGAGATATGAAGATACTGGAAAAATTTCAGCTCAGTTGAAAATGCCAAAGTGTGGAAATGCCAAAGTGGTACTTCCTTCACAGAGCTTGAATCTGGACAGAAACTAGATGGAATTTTTGGAAGAAATTGGCTAGATGAAATGATGTGAATTTTTGCATACTCACATCATATATGGAATATAAGGTCCTGGATTAATTTAAGAATTTTTGAAGCAATATAAAATATAGTAGTTTCACAACCTCAAAATAAATCCAGAAACAAGAATTGGAAGATGCTCTCAAAATTTGATCTGTGAAACTTGGGATTTTGATGAAAATGGTGAATATATGGATAGGAGAAGCTCCACAAATTATTTGGGATTTTTCCTGGCTACCAAAATGGTAGTTCCTTTGGAAAACGCCCAAAGTGCAATATTGGCTTTAAATAGGAAAAGGCAATTTCCCTTATTTAATTATGGCCAATATTTTTATTGGAGCTCAATATGATCACAAAGAATATCTTCACAAGTTTTCATGAACTTTGAAGATGGATAGATATTTTCCTGGATTTAATTCCTTTAACTGGCAAAAAATGAATTAATTTTAAATGAAAAATATTGCAAATGACTTGGCAATATTTTTGCATATCCAGGGTTTAAAAAGATAGGATGATCACTGGAAGAAATTTGGAGGCAAAAGATCAAAGGAAATTGGGGTTCCTTTGTAACGGAAGGAGTTACGGTTTCCCTTCCGGCAACTCGGAGGGTAAGGTTTCGGTGGCAAAATCCTGAAAATAAATCCGGAATAGCAAAGTTGGGTGGAGAGAGTCTCTGGTTGGATAGGGAAGGCAAGGTTAAATGACCATCTTCATATACCCAAGAGCGAGAGAAAACCCGATAACATCGAAAAAAAGACGGGAGTCAAATCCCGCGAAGGAAAAAAAACAAGGAGCGAAAACCAGGGTGTCACAGAACCATGGCAAAAAATGCTTTTAGTTGCCATGGCAGAAAATACATCTATAAAAAATACTGATTTTAGTTGCCATGGCAAGTTTGCCATGTTTTTGAACAATCTTAGGTTGCCGTGTTTTTGAACATCTTAAGTTGCCATGGCAAGTTTGCTATGTTTTTGAACATCTTAATTAAGGAACGTTGCCATGTTTTTGAACAACTTAATTAAAAGAAGTTTGTCATGTCTTTGAAGATCTTAAGTTTGCCATGGCAAGTTTGCCATGTTGTTGAACATATTAATTTGCCATGTTTTTTGAACATCTTAATTTGCCATGGCAAGTTTGTAATGTTTTTGAACATATTAAGTTGACATGACAAGTTTGCCATGTTTTTGAACATCTATAAAACTTTGCCATGATGGACCAAGTAAAATTTTGACATGTATGAAAACTAAATTTGCCATGCCAGTATAGATAATTTTGCCATGGCAATAAAACAAAATTTGCCATGTCAGTATACATAATTTTGCCATGGCAATAAAACTAAATTTGCCATTGCAATAAAACAGTATAAAGAAAACGTAAAAATTGCCATGGCAATAAAAGGTAAAATTTGACATGGCAATATAGCTAAATTTGCCATGGCAAAATAGAACAGTAAGTTTAATTTGCCATGATAGACTAAAATAAATAATTTGACTTGTATGTATAAGTAAATTTTGCCATGGCAAGTTTGCCATGTTTTTTAACATATTAATTTGCCATATTTTTTGAACATCTTAATTTGCCATGGCAAGTTTGCCATGTTTTTTAACATATTAAGTTGACATGGCAAGTTTGCCATGTTTTTGAACATCTATAAACTTTACCATGTTTCTGAAAATCTTATGTTGCCATGGCAAATTTGCCATGTTTTTAAATAAAAAGGTGCCACGGCAAATCACATGAATTTTGGTGTATAGAGCCTTATATAGTATAAATTTGCTACTATTTATGAACAAGGGCAGAGATGAAAATTGCCATGAACTTTGCAAGTATCAACTACACGAATGATTTGCGTTTGAGACAGAAAACAGGGAAAAGGGGAAATGGAGGCGAGCAGATGGAAGTACTCCGACGTTGTGGGGGATGGCGGGTGGTGGCAGAGGGGAACCTATGGCGATATACCTTCGGTAATGTGCTCGTCGGTGGTTGCGTTCACCCGGAGCGCGGCGGCCTGGTGCTCGCCGCGGCGCGCGAGGGCCATGAGTAGAGAGGCGGCCCCGAAGCCAGCCGCGTTAGCGCGGGCGAGCAGGCGGCGCTCCGTCTCTCTTCCCGCGACGGCACCTCGAGCCATATCAAAAATTGCCATGGCAACTATTTACTAAAAAGAAAGATGATAGGTATAAAGAGATTGTAAGTTTGCCATGTCAATTGATGATAATTTGCCATGGCAAATGATCTCTTAATTAATAATGACTTGCCCATGGCAAAATATGTCATGATCATGAAACCATGTTTCAAAAAATGTAAGAAATTGTGATCATTTCGATGTAATGATTTATGGATACTTATGTGATGCAAGCATGCTGTAGGGTCAAAAATGCCATGATATAGATCTTTTTTTGAATTAAAATTGCCATGGACCAAAAACTACAAAACATTTTCAACTAATTTTCATGTTATCTATAAACAGGCCTATATACACTGTCCCCTGTCCACTGCATTTTCGCCAGCCACTGTCCAATGCATTCTCATGGCAAAATCCACTACAAAAATTGCCATGGCTGCAAAATCACCCCTCGACTGCATTTTCGGCCCTACAGACCTGCTGGATCGTATCCATGGGGATCAAACAACAAGCTAACTAATCAATCTAGCTAGGAAAAAGCACAAAAGTACTGAAACGATCAACTACTGAAAAAAAGACAAATGTACTAGCGTAGTGGACTTGCTAGCTAACCTGATGTCGCTGCGGGAGGGGTCGGTCAGGTTGTGCCTTGTCGCTGCCAGATGACTCATTCTCGGCGCCGGCGACCCTGGTGGTGAGGAAGGAGGCTTGACGCGAGTGGAGGCTGTAGGCGTCGCCGGCGGTGACTCAGTCTCGACGCCGGCGCTGTAGGTGAGCACGACGCGCATGGTCCCCCGTCCACCTCCTGGTTGCCCTTCGCCTCCTAGTTGACCTCCGCTTCATGCCGACGGTGAGGCGTGGCGGCTCATCGTCGACCTCCGCCTCCCTCCGTGGCCTCTCCCTCAGCTCCCTCCGTCTCCCCCGAGAACAGCTCCCCGATGGCGCAGCGCATGAAGACGGCAACGTCCCCGGCGACGAGCAGATTGGCCGCGAGACGCACGACCTCGTCCACCTCCTGGTCGAGCTCCGCCGCCCCCACCGCCGGTGAATCGCTTCAGCACCCCGCCACTGGATCTAGACGAGGACGATGGGGACGAGGGAAGCGCGTCGTTCCTGGCGGCGCCGTCGTTGCGGGCAAGGTAGAGGTGGAGAAGAAGCAGAGCTTAGGGAGGCGATGATGCCTGCTGCTGATGTGCTCCTCCGTCCCGCCGGTCGCCGGCCGGCCGGCCACCGCAGCCTTGCGCCACACCTCTTCTCCTCCTCCTTCCTCCATTCCTCTCTCTCTCTCTCTCTCTCTCTCTCTCTCTCTCTCCCTCACTGGAGCCTTGCGCCGCCGCTGTGGAGCTCACCTGAGAGCTCGCCGAGACGCGCTGCTCTCCATCTTGAAGTGGATGAGAGATGAGGACAGAGAGTGGAGAAGGGTGGGGAAGATCCAGGTCGAGACTCGGGAGGTTGGAGTAGTTCGCTGGTTTGTTCGGGTCGGGTCGACCCTATCCCGAACGCTGCTAAAAGCTGACGTGGCATACTCAGTTGCTTTTAGATGCGTGCTTTCCAACTGACGGTAGAAAAGGTGTTCGGGACGAGAGCACCGAACGTGGCACGTTCGGCAGTTATCGTTTCCGTTCTAAATTTACGTTGGACCGACCAAGTCGGCGGTCACAGCATCGGTTACATCAAGCGGGAGATTCAGTGGCCGTAAAGTTTGGCACTCCGCATCAGTCCGGCACCCATACTTGGCCAGCATATGAGCTGGTTTATTACAAGCGCGAGGACAATGTATGACATAATTGGCATGCATGTGTTTGGTTTGGCTGCATCTTTTTCTTTATAAAGAGAGCCCCCTCTTCGATTTCTATTCCATGATCCGAATAAATCATTTGGACATCGGCACGGACTTTGATCAGGCCTCGACGAACTTTCCCGCACGAATCTCATTGAACGGTCTTCACACGAAAAATGCAATGCGGGTATGCGTAGACCGCCGTACGAGATCAAGCAATTAGGAGCTTACAGTATTGACCGACGGTCGACAAATCAGCATGGCTTGCTTTTCCTCCTGGTAGCGAAACCTAGCAGCCGCCACCAGGAGAGCCGCTCCTTCCGGCGCCGTCTTCCGGCGGCACTCCTCCGCCAGCGATCTTTTGGTCGTCGGTGCTGAGGGGGGTCGCCGGATCCCGCGTGTGTGGATCGTTTTAGCTTTAGGTTTTAGGGCCCAAGAAGCTTAGGGTTTGGGGTCGTTCGACGTCTTGGCTTCGGCGGCGGCGACGGCGATGCTGAATAAAGAAGCTCCGGATTCTTCTCCAGCGAGGTGATCGTCTCTATGGTCGGTGATCGATTTGGGAACTAGTCTGTTCAAGCGGGGATGTCGTGGCGGCGGCGGCATCCTTGTGTTGGACATGTGTCCTCGGACTCCGTCGTTGCGACGGCGTCTGCTTCAACGTCGGTGCGGAGCTTGGGAGGTAGTCGAGGAGCGGATGCAGATTGTGGTATGCATCGACGACATCTGGAAGACGGAACGTGTGCTGAGTTCGTGGTTCGTGGATGGCAGGTGTGGTTTCCTCCCCCGACATCTTAGTCATGTGGTGGTGCCAGATCTGGAGTTTGATGGCATGTCCGGGGTGTTGCCCCGGTCTGATTCATTCAACGGTAATGGCTTCGCCTTTGGCGAGCCACCTTGGAGGTCCGCAAAGCTGCATATCAGCGATGGAGCCGTGTCGAGCTCGGGTGAGGATGTGATCCGTCATTTTTTCTTTCGGTGGCTGCTGTGGTGGTGCCGGAGGCACGTGACGGGCGTTGGTGTAAAGCTCAAAGACGTTCTGTTGTCTTTTTAGTTTTGTCATCTCGGTCTTTATGTGACTTGTACCATGCATATATTACCATGCAAAAAAAAGAAGCTAGTACAAGCCCCAAGTCGCATCGCAGCTCACGGCACGGATGATTAGCATCATCTCGCTGGTCGCGTCATGCTGTCACCGCGCCTCACCAACCGGACTTCACCGAGTGAATCTCCCGATGGAGGTGCGTGAATCTCACGCCAGACCTCGACATGCGGTGAGCTAGAAACCTGCCCGGCTATTCGTCATCGCAATCAACATCAACATGCCAGAGCCTGCGCCAACATCTGCCCCATACAGTGCCGCCAGTGAAGACGTGCAAGGCTTGCCGCTTTGCGGTCCGATCTACACCGACACTCGACGTTCGCCCAATGGCTCACGCGTGAACGCCCCGAGGGCTGCCTGGTTGCCTTGGACCGGCAATACCCAACTGCTACTTGTGAGCTGCGTTGGCATTTTCCTCGAAGAGGAGAGCAGATGCAGTACAGTAGAGATAAGTATTTCCCTCAGTGAGAATCAAGGTTATCAAACCAATAGGAGAATCATGCAAAGCCTCGTGAACAGCACCTGCACACGCAAAAGCAAATACTTGCACCCAACGCGGGCAAGAGGTTTGTCAATCCCCTTGAACTCGTTAATTGCAAGGATTAAATCTTGTATAGGTAGATGGACAAATTTCAAAAGAAAATAAAAGTAAATAAATTGCAGCAAAGGTTTTTAGGTTTTCTTTTTTATATTTAAAGTAGATCCAGGGGCCATAGTTTTCACTAGAGGCTTCTCTCTCGAACACATAGCATACGGTGGGTAAACAAATTACTGTTGGGCAATTGATAGAAAAGCGTATAGTTATGACGGATTCATGGCAATGATCATGTATATAGGCATCACGTCCGAGACAAGTAGACCGACTATCTAGCATGCATCTAGAGTATTAAGTTAATAAAAACGGAGTAACGCCTTAAGCAAGATGACATGATGTAGACAAAGTAAACTCAATCAATATGAATAAACCCCATCGTTTTATCCTTAATGGAAACAGTACAAATACGTGTCTTGTCCCCTACTGTCACTGGGATATAGAGCACCGCAAGATTGAACCCATTACAGAGCGCCTCTCCCACTGAAGATAAATCAATCTAGTTGGCCAAACCAAACTGATAGATCGAAGAGAAATACAAAGCTATAACAATCATGCATAAAATCGTTCAGAGAAGAGTCAATTACTTTTAATGAACAATCTAATCATAAACTCACAATTCATCAGATCCCAACAAACACACCACAAAAGAAGATTACATCTAATAGAACTCCAAGAAGATCGAGGAGAACATGGTATTGAAGATCGAGAGAAGAAGCCATCTAGCTACTAGCTATGGACCCGTAGGTCTGTGGTAAACTACTCACATATCATCGGAAGGGAAGCAAGGTTGATGTAGAAGCCCTCCGTGATCGATTCCCCCTCTGGCAGATCACCGGAAAAGGCCTCCAGATGGGATCACAGAAGAACAGAAGCTTGCGGCGGCGGAAAAGTTATTCGAGGTGGCTCTCTGGTATATGGGGAATATTTGAGAATTTATAGGCTTGGAATTAGGTCAAGAGGTGCCATGAGGGGCCCACAAGCCTGGGGGGCGCTCCTACCCCCTGGGCGCGCCTCCCGAGCTTGTCGCTCCCTTGTGACTCTCTGGACTCATTGCTCCGATCTCACCACTCCAGCCTCACCGCTCTGGTCTCACCGCATCGGCTTCATCAAGCCACACGCCATCTCTTTGAGTATCTCTCCCATACAAATTAATTTTATAATTTTTTATGCTAGTACTAATATATGTATGTAGATAAATTGAGTACTTTGCGCCATGTCGTCATGATGACCCACAAGTATAGGGGATCAATCGTAGTCCTTTCGATAAGTAAGAGTGTCGAACCCAACGAGGAGCAGAAGGAAATGACAAACGGTTTTCAGCAAGGTATTCTCTGCAAGTACTGAAAGTAGCGGTAACAGATAGTTTTGATAGCTAGATGTCACAGCCCTAGCTTAGTCATTGCTTGTCATTGCATAATCATCCATGCATCATGATTAAATTCAAATGAATTTGAAATGGGGACTGATAAACCCTAGCACCAAATGAAATTCAAATAGGCTCAAATTTAAACCTTTTCAATGAACCCAAAACGCCCTATAGAAAAGTTCATGATTTTTGAAAAAGGTGAAAACCTCTACCAAAAATTATGCACATATTTCTAGGACATTCTGGATTTTTGAATTAGTCCATTTTGTATTTGAATTGGGGCTATTAAATGCTATAAAATATTTCACAGCTCCAATAATTCCGAAACTTTTTGTGGGGCTTTGGAATAATCTATATTGCATCCACAATAAATTTTAGAAGCTACAAAAATGATTTGGTTAGCAAACCAAATTCAAAACAACTGCAGAAAATAGAAAACAGAAATAAATAAAAAAGGAAACCTACCTGGGCCACTTACCTGGCAGCCAGGCGGCCCAGCCCACGTTGCCAGTCATCTCCTAGCTCCTGCCAGGAGGACGACGCCATGTCGCCCGCGCACGCACCCGAGGCCGCCACCTCCTGCTTCCTTCCCCGCCCTCATCCGAGCGCCTGGAGACGCCCCAGACCCCCCTGGTTCTTTCCCCCTCGCATCCCTCTCTCCCTCTTCGCCTAGCTCCCTCTCTCGCACACACCCGAGCGAGGCAGGTCGCCGCCGCTCTCCGCACGCGCAGCCACCGGCCACGCCTCGCCACGCCACCGTCTCCATCTGCTCCGTCGAACCCCGCTACATCCCTCCACCAACGGATTCGAGCCGAGGAGCCCTCAAGACGTCGCGGGCCTCCCCTTCCTCGCCCACGGCCGCCGGACGCCGCCCTCCAATTCGCCTCCACCGGAGTGCCCCCGGCCTTGCCGTCACCTCCATTGAAACCACCATGAGCCACCGCCCCTCTTCCCTCTCTCTCCCGCGTGAACCCGCCCCCCAACGAGGTTCCCCACCATGGCCGAACTCCGTCCGCCGCCGCCGCGAGCTCGTTTCCGGTGAGCTCCAGCCACCCTAGCTGCTGCCGCTTGCTGCAATGGTTGCGCGCGAGTCCCAGCGTCCCGTAGCTGCAAACCGCGCTCAAAACCATCACCCGTAGCTCAATCCTGAGCGGACTCCGCCACGGCTTGAGGTCGCCGCCGGCCAAACTCCGGCGTGCTGACGTGGCGTCATTAGCTTAGGGCTAATACCACGCTAATTACCCCGTGTGAGCATGACAGGTGGGCCCCGTCCCCTGTTATTTTTAGTTAGGTTTTAATTAAACATGTTTACCACTGTGCCACTGACGTGTGGACCCCACATGTCAGGTTTGACTCTGGATAGCCTAGTGGACCTGATGACGTAATGCTGATATAGTGCTGGCATCATAAATGATTTCTGGAATTATAATAAATCAGGAAATGATTTATGAATTTCAGGAATTACTCCAAACTTTGAAAAATCATAGAAATTCAACCGTAACTCCAAAAATAATAATTTATATATGAAAAATTACCAGAAAAATCCAAAGAATCTGTTTATGCCATGTTCATGCATGTTTGAGAAAGTTAACATCACCAACTAGGACAATTCATGATTATGGAATATATGGTAATTAGTTTTGGAGTTGGAATTTGCTATATGTTTGAATTCCACTTCAATTAATATGAATAACTATTGCATTAGGTCAATTCAGCATCGACATGTCATTCATTTGGTTGTGCATTGCATTGAATGTTGTTCCTTTTCTCTGTTGCCGGTGTTTGTTCCCTCTCCATAGACGTTGTTTCGACGATGAAATCGATGTCACTGATGAAGAGCAGTACTATCTTCAGAAGTGTCAGGCAAGCAAACCCCCCTTGAGAATTCTGATACAACCCCATTCTCTCTCTCCTGCTCTCTTTTATTGCATTAGGACAACAACAATTCAACTGTTACTTGTTGCGGTAGTTGAACCCATTCCTCTGCATGACCTATCTTTGCCACAGTAAATAGTAAAACCCACTAGCATGAGTAGGAATTGCTTGAGCCATGTTGTGCCTACTCATCCATGCTTGCTTGTTATGCTTGCTATTGCTTAGAGTTGTGTCAAGTCTGATCCATCTGGGCGATGAATTGGAATGGTTGTGAACATGTCCTACTGATGAGAGCTAAGTGTGTGAACACGTTTTGGTAAAGGTAGCGATGAGAGGCCATGTAGGAGTACATGGTGGGTTGTCTCATTGAGACCGTCCTTAAGGACTGAGTTCCGTGTTTGTGATCCAAGAACAATTACTTCCACACATTGGGCTCCGAGCGCTCCAAGCTCTCTCGACTTATTAACCGCCTTGATCTCTGTCCAGGAGTCACAACTAGTTTCTGGTGTTGGTAGGATATGTGTTGGCGGCCGTGCATAGCGCTGACCTTAGGGGTGGGCTATGATGCGGTAGAGACACCGAGGCACGGTGTACCAAGTGACACCCGAATGGTGCTCTTGGGAACCCTGCTCTCATCGTTTGGGGCCGTGATAGAAACTTCGGCCAGACTTCTTTTGCAGATACAACCTCAAATAGGCGATAAACCTGGACTAGAGTCTTGTGTGGTTAGTCAGGTCGTGGCCGACACCCTCGCCAGGCTTCCGCTTGAAGGTTGCCGAGATACATGACATGTATATGGTGATAAGTGGTGAGAACGTGTGTGAAGAAGTACACCCCTGCAGGGTTAATGATCTATTCGAATAGCCGCGTCCGCGGATATGGACTACTTGGAAGCTTACATTGTTCATAGACAAGTTGAAATGGATACTCTAAAATGCGCAAGATAAGCGTGAGTGCTATGGATGGCCTTCTCGTAGGGAGACGGGAGAGGATCCATAGTGGTGTATTAATATGGTGAATATGTGGACTCGTGTGCGCTCTCTCACCCCAAAGAAGTTACCGGTAGTCATAGTTCAGGATAGCCACTGAGTCAAAGCTGGCTTGCTGCAGTTAAACTCCACAACCCCCTTCATTGATACCTGATGCATATGTAGATAGTTCTGATGTAAGTCTTGCTGAGTACCTTTGTACTCATGGTTGCTTAATTTATGTTTTGCAGAGGAGACTTCAGTCTCGCTAGTGTTTTCCGCGATGAGTTCGATGTTGACCGATTAGCATGGGAATCCCAGACAGAGGTCTGGTGCTTATGGTGGGCCGTTGTAGATAGACAGGCTTTCTAGCCTTCTTTCTTTTCAGCTATCTGTACTCAGATAGGTTTATGCTTCCGCTTGTTGCTTGTATGACTTTGTATGTTGGGTCATGAGACCCATGATTGTAATATCATGTTATGTATGGCTCTTCAGAGCCTCTTAAATAAATACTTTGAGTCGTAGAGTTATGTTGTGATGCCATGTTGTATCTACACATATCATGCATATTGTGTGTATGTTTTGAAATGCATTGGTATGTGTGGGATTCAACACCTAGTTATCTGCTTTGGTAGCCCTCCATACAGGGAAATGCCTCCTAGTGCTTCCACTGAGCCTTGGTAGTTCGCTACTGCTCCGGAACACATGGATTGACCGATATGTATCCTTCTTTGCTCCTGTGTCTGTCCCTACGGGGAAATGTCACGTGGTGTTACTGGAGTCCTGATAGCTTGCTACAGCCCAGTTACACACGCTGATGACCGAAACGTGCATTGCTGGGTTACCTATGTCTGTCCCTGTACGTTTGTGCCACCTTGGTTTATGACTAGTCATGTCGACCCGGGTTCTATGTCATATGGATGCTAGCATCACAATCATATATGTGAGCCAAAAGACGCAAACGGTCCTGGCCAAGGTAAAGGCGGCAGTCGTGGGTTACCGTGCATGAGGCCGCAAAGTGATATGATGTGTCTTATGCTAGATCGGTGTGACTTAGGATCGGGGTCCCGACACAAGATAATTCGTAACAAGTAACAAGTAACAAGTATAATAAAGTGCAGCAAGGTGGCCCAATCCTTTTTGTAGGAAAGGACAAGCCGGAACGAACTCATATAATAAGCAAAGCGTTCTCGAGGACACATGGGAATTTCATCTAGTCACTTTCATCATGTTTGTTTGATTTGCATTCGCTACTTTGATAATTTGATATGTGGGTGGACCGGTGCTTGGGTGTTGTTCTTACTTGAACAAGCCTCCCACTTCTGATTACCCCCTCTCGCAAGCATCTGCAACTACGAAAGAAGAATTAAGATAAATCTAACCATAGCATGAAACATATGGATCCAAATCAGCCCGTTACGGAATAGCGCATAAACTAGGGTTTAAGCTTCTGTCACTCTAGCAACCCATCATCTAATTACTACTCCACAATGCCTTCCCTTAGGCCCAAAGATGGTGAAGTGTCATGTAGTAGACGTTCACACGACACCACTAAAGGAAGCAACAACATACATATCATCAAAATATCGAACGAATACCAAATTCACATGATTACTTATGACAAGACTTCTCCCATGTCCTCAAGAACAAAAGTAACTACTCACAAATCATATTCATGTTCAAGATCAGAGGGGTATTGAACATCATTAAGGATCTGAACATATAATCTTCCACCAAATAAACCAACTAGCATCAACTACAAGATGTAATCAACACTACTAGCAACCCACAGGTACCAATATGAGGTTTTGAGGCAAAGATTGAATACAAGAGATGAACTAGGATTTGAGATGAGATGGTGTTGGTGAAGATGTTGACGAAGATTGGTCCTCCCACGATGAGAGGATCGTTGGTGATGTCGATGGCTTCGATTTCCCCTCCCAAAGGGAAGTTTCCCCGACGGAATCGCTCCGCCGGAGAGCAAAAGTACTCCTGCCCAGGTTCCGCCTCGAGACGGCGGCGCTTCATCCCGAAAGTCTTCTTCTTATTTTTTTCTAGGGAAAATGGCTTCATATAGCAGAAGGAGGGGGCCGAAGGCCTGCCAGGGGCCCCACAAGCTCGGGGGGCGCGCCCAGGGGGGTAGGGCGCGCCCCCCAGGCTTGTGGCTTCCTGGTGGGCCCCTCCTGGTAATTCTTTTGCCAGTATTTTTTATATATTCCAAAATAATTCTTCGTAAATTTTCAGGTCATTTGGAGTTGTGCAGAATAGCTATCTCTGTTTCACCCCTTTCCGATCCAGAATTCCAGCTGCCGGCAATCTCTCTCTTCATGTGAATCTTGCAAAATAAGGGAGAAAAGGCATAAGAATTGTATCATAAAATGAAATGATCAAAAACATAATAAATTACAGTAGGAAAACATGATGCAAAATGGACGTATCAACTCCCCCAAGCTTAGACCTCGCTTGTCCTCAAGCGAAAAACCAAAATCGATAATCATGACCACATGTTTAGAGAGAGAGAGAGAGGTGTCGATAAAACAAAATACGGACATGAAAGTATCATGATCATTATTATAACAGCAATATATCATCATAAAACTTCTCATGAAAAAGTGACAATTCATTCACAAATTAAAGTATGAACCATAAACCATATTGAAAACTAACAAACTATGATCTCAGTCACTGATGCAATTGCAATTCATCGTATTATCAGAAAGAGTCTATGTAAGAGCTTTGTTTAGCAAGTTCACATACTCAACTATCATTTAGTCTTCTATGATTGCTGACACTCATGGCATACTTATGGAGCAAAAGTTTCAGTCAGACACATAGAAAGATAGGGGCTTATAATTTCGCCTCCCAACTTATTTACCTCAAGGGTAATGTCAACAATAATAACTCATGATCACCTACATCCAACTGGATATATATGCCTGGATCTATCCCCACCACATGATGCTTGCCAAGAGAGAAAATAAAAATGAAATAGAGGAGAATACTATTGACTCTTGCATAAAAGTAAATACATAAAAGTAAAAGATAGGCCCTTCGCAGAGGGAAGCAGAGGTTGTCATGCGCTTTTTATTTTGGATGTGCAAGCTCTTAATGTAAAGGAATGTCACTTTATATTGCCCATTGTGATAGCAACCTTTATTATGCAGTCTGTCACTTTTATTTCTTCTCCATCACAAGTTCGTACAAAGCTTATTTTCCCTTACAATAAAAGATCATACATATTTAGGAGCAATTTTTATTGCTTTTCCACCGATGACAACTTACTTGAAGGATCTTATTCAATCCATAGGTAGATATGGTGGACTCTCATGACATGAAACTGGGTTTAAGGAGTTTTGGATGCATGATGTCTACTACACAACTTATTCTTGTAGACTCGTGTTGGGCCTCCAAGCACAGAGTTTTGTAGGACAGTAGCAATTTTCCCTCAAGTGGATGACCTAAGGTTTATCAATCCGTGGGAGGTGTAGGATGAGGATGGTCTCTCTCAAACAACCCTGCAACCAAATAACAAAGAGTCTCTTGTGTCCCCAACACACCCAATACAATGGTAAATTGTATAGGTGCACTAGTTCGGCGAAGAGATGGTGATACAAGTGTAGTATGGATAGTAGATATAGGTTTTTATAGTGCGAACAATAAAAAAACAGCAAGGTAGCAAGTAACTAAAGTGAGCATAAACGGTATTGCAATGCTTAGAAACAAGGCCTAGGGTTCATACTTTCGCTAGTGCAATCTCTCAACAATGCTAACATAATTGGATCATATAACCATCCCTCAACGTGCGATAAAGAATCACTCCCAAGTTCCTATTAGCGGAGAACATAAGATAGAAATTGTTTGTAGGGTACGAAACCACCTCAAAGTTATCCTTTCCGATCGATCTATTGAGCTATTCCTATAAGTGTCACAAACAGCCCTAGAGTTCATACTAAAATAACACCATATGATACACATCAACCAACTCTAATGTCACCTAGATACTCCAATGTCACCACAAGTATCCATGAGTTGATTATACGATATGCATCAAACAACTTCATAATCATAATATTCAATCCACACAAAGAACTCCAAGGAGCACCCCAAAGTTTCTATCGGAGAAAAGATAATGAAAACGTGCATCAACCTCTATGCATAGATTACCCCAATGTCACCTCGGGAATGCGCGAGTTGAGTGCAAAAACATACATCAAGTGAATCAATATAATACCCCATTGTCACCACGGGTATTCATATGCAAGACATACATCAAGTGTTCTCAAATCTGAATATTCAATCCGACAATAACGAAACCTCAAAGGGAAAAGATTCGATTCATCACAACAAAGATAGAGAGGGAAGAAACACCATATGATCCAACTATATTAACAAAGCTCGCGATACATCAAGATCGTGCCATATCAAGAACACGAGAGAGAGAGAGAGATCAAACACATAGTTACTAGTACATACCCTCAGCCCCGAGGGTGAACTACTCCCTCCTCGTCATGGAGACCGCCGGGATGATGAAGATGGCCTCCGGTGATGATTCCCCCCTCTGGCAGGGTGCCAGAAAAGGGCTCCAGATGGGATCTCCTTGGTACGGAGGCTTGCGGCGGCGTAAAAACTCATCTACGTTAACTTTCGGGGGTTTCTGAATATATATGATTTTTCAGCATTGAAATCACGCGAAGAGGGGCCACAAGGGGCCCACAAGGCACTAGGGCGTGCCTGGGGGAGGCGGGGTAGGCGTGCCTAGGTGGCTCGTGGGGCCCCCGTGGCTCTTCTGCTGCTCCTCCGAAGCTTCCTGGGTCTGTTTCCTTCTAGAAAAAATCGTCAAAAAGTTTCGCTGCATTTGGACTTCGTTTGATATGGATTTTCTGGAAAATCAAAAACAAGCAGAAAACACAAACTGGCACTGGGCACTAGGTCAATATGTTAGTCCATAAAAATCATATAAAAGTGCACCAAAATCATACAAAACTATAATAAACATGGCATGAATACTTCATAAATTATAGATACGTTGGAGACGTATCAATGCACAAGTAGTATCTCTACTTAGTACAAAATTTTGGCTAGCAAAAGATAGGGGGCAAGCACCACATGTTAGAGGATCCAAAACAATATAACTTCTATGTGAATATAAGCAAACATAACTCATTACGTTGTCTTCCTTGTCCAACGTCAACTATTTGACATAGAATATTTAATGGGGGCTCACAATCATAAAAGATGTCCAAGATAGTATATTTATATGTGAGACCTCTCTTCCTTTATTACTATTTCATGAATTGCCACAATGACCAATGCTATGTTTGTTAACTTCCAACAAGCTTTATCAATTATACTTCTTTTATGTGAAGTCATCACTCCCCATGGGATTAGCATATGATCTTACTTTTTATTCTCTTTATTTTATTTCTAAGATTGGATCAACAAAAGCAAAACACTCAACTCAAACTACTCTTTATTATATAACTTGCACACACGATTACATAGATAGATCACAAAGCAAGCACCCAAAACTAAATCATACTAAAACTTTATTCCTCTAAATCACGAAATAACTAAGGATCGAACTAAGATAGATAATGATGATAAAAGTGATGGTGATACGATACCGGGGCACCTCTCCCAAGCTTGGCACAAGCCAAGGGTGGTGCCCATACCCGTGTACTCAAGTCCCCTTCTTCGGGGATGGTGGTGATGATGAGGTAGGCTTGTCCTTTAGCTTCAGTAAGTACTCCAAATTCCCATTGATCCTCCGAAGGGCACGATTCTGCTCTTCTAACACAATAACTTCACAAGTAAGCGACGTATTCTGAGCACAAATCGCTTGAAAAACTTTTAGTGTATCAATTTCAGATGGGGGAAGATTATTATAAAGAGTTTGCCATGAATCTCCCTTCTCTGGTGCTTCCTTCCTGAGCATGACTTGATCTTCTTCTCCTTGAATCCGGTCCTCCACGACCTTCCCTGGTTCCTCCTCCATAGCAGTATCCTCCTCTCCGGAAGACCACTCATAATATACTTCACTGAAAGGATGTTTGACGGGCGAAGGTTGAACAATCTGGTGCTTGGTGCAGAGCTTTCGGGGAGCCATGGCGATCGAGATCTGTCAGAAAAACAGCCCGAAACAAGAACAGAGGAGAAACTTGCGATACGGTGATCAAAACATCCGAGAGTATATATAATGAATTTTTCCCGTGCAGGACAAGTAATATGGAAGAAAAACGGAGTCGGGAAAGTCCATGAGGGGGCCACAAGCCTGGTTGGCACGCGCTGGGGGGGTAGGGCGCGCCCCCCAGGCTTGTCGCCTCCTCATGCACTTTTCGGACTGTTTATTATTTTCCTAATTTTTTATATATTCCAAAATGAACAGAAAGTACTTTTATGGAATTTTTGGAGTCGGTTTACTTACCGTACCACGTACCTACTCCTTTTCAGGACTCTGGAGCGTTCTGGAAGGTTTCTTCTATGTGCTCTTCTGGAGTCATTGTTTGAATAATATTAGTTTCAACATTAATAGGCGTACCTGAGATATAATGTTTAATTCTTTGCCCATTAACCACTCTCGGATTATTGCCTTTGGAGTTCTTTATTTTGATGGCTCCGGAGCGATAAACTTCTTCAACGATGTATGGTCCTTCCCACTTAGAGAGAAGCTTTCCTACAAAGAATCTTAAACAAGAATTGTATAATAGAACATGATCACCCACTTTGAATTCCCGTTTTTGAATTCTCTTATCATGCCATCTTTTAATTTTTTCTTTAAATAACTTGGCATTTTCATAAGCTTGGGTTCTCCATTCATCTAGAGAGCTAATATCAAATAACCTCTTCTCACCGGCAAGTTTAAAATCATAATTAAGTTCTTTAATTGCCCAATATGCCTTATGTTCTAGTTCAAGAGGTAAATGACATGCTTTTCCATAAACCATTTTATATGGAGACATACCCATAGGATTTTTATACGCAGTTCTATAAGCCCATAGTGCATCATCAAGTTTCTTAGACCAATTCTTTCTAGATCTATTAACGGTCTTTTGCAAAATTAATTTTATTTCTCTATTAGTTAATTCAACTTGACAACTAGACTGAGGATGATATGGAGATGCAATTCTATGATTAACATCATATTTAGCAAGCAATTTACGGAAAGCACCATGAATAAAATGTGAACCACCATCAGTCATTAAATATCTAGGGACTCCAAACCTCAGAAATATAACTTCTTTAAGCATTTTAATAGAAGTGTTATGATCAGCACTACTAGTTGGAATAACTTCTACCCACTTAGTAACATAATCAACAGCAACCAAGATATGTGTATACCCATTAGAGGAAGGAAAAGGTCCCATATAATAAAAACCCCAAACACCAAATGGTTCAATAACAAGTGAATAATTCATAGGCATTTCTTGACGTCTACCAACATTACCAATTCTTTGACAATTATCACAAGAGAGGACAAACTTACGTGCATCTTTGAAAAGAGTAGGCCAATAAAACCCATATTGTAAAACCTTGTGTGCAGTTCTGTCTCCCGCATGGTGTCCTCCATATGCTTCGGAGTGACACTTCCATAGGATTTGTTCCTGTTCATGCTCAGGTACACAACGTCTAATAACACCATCTACTCCTTTATATAAATGTGGTTCATCCCAAAAGTAATGTCTTAAATCAAAGAAGAACTTTTTCTTTTGTTGGTACGTGAAACTAGGTGGTATATATTTAGCAACAATGTAATTAGCACAGTCTGCATACCAAGGAGTATTACGAGAAGCATTTATCACAGCTAGTTGTTCATCAGGAAAATCATCATTAATGGGAAGTGGGTCATCAAGAACATTTTCCATTCTAGACAAATTATCAGCTATGGGATTCTCAGCTCCCTTTCTATCAATAATATGCAAATCAAATTCTTGTAGCAACAGAACCCACCTAATAAGTCTAGGTTTAGCATCTTTATTTTCCATAAGATATTTAATAGTAGCATGATCAATGTGAATAGTAACTTTGGAATCGACAATGTAAGATCTGAATTTATCACATGCAAACACAACTGCTAAAAATTATTTCTCAGTAGTAGCATAATTTCTTTGAGCACTGTCTAGAGTTTTACTAGCATAATGAATAACATTCAATTTCTTATCAACTCTTTGATCTAGAACAA
Organism: Elymus sibiricus; assembly: GCA_039707655.1. NCBI lineage: Eukaryota > Viridiplantae > Streptophyta > Magnoliopsida > Poales > Poaceae > Elymus > Elymus sibiricus. The sequence goes on from CM077676.1 coordinate 112,073,956, forward strand.
CACCAATAGCATAATCACTAGCATCACACATAATTTCAAAGGGTAGGTTCCAATCAGGTGGTTGGACAATAGGTGCAGAAATTAAGGCTTTCTTAAGTATTTCAAAGGCTTCTACACAATCATCATCAAAAACAAATGGAACATCTTTTTGCAAACGATTAGTAAGAGGCCTAGAAATTTTAGAGAAGTCTTTTATAAACCTTCTATAGAAACCAGCATGACCAAGGAAACTTCTTATACCTTTGATATCTTTAGGACATGGCATTTTCTCAATTGCATCAACTTTAGCTTTATCAACTTCAATACCTCTTTCAAAATTTTATGCCCAAGGACTATACCTTTATTCACCATGAAGTGGCACTTCTCCTAGTTCAAGACAAGATTAGTCTCTTCACATCTCTGCAAAACTCGATCAAGGTTGCTTAAGCAATCATCAAAAGAAGTTTCGTATACGGAGAAATCATCCATGAAAACCTCAACAATCTTTTCACAAAAGTCAGAGAATATAGCAGTCATACATCTTTGAAAGGTAGCGGGTGCATTACATAAACCAAAAGGTATACGACGATAAGCATAAGTTCCAAAAGGACAAGTAAAGGTGGTTTTCTCTTGATCTTCTGGTGATACAGGTATTTGAGAGAAACCAGAATGACCATCTAGGAAGCAAAAGTGTGTATGCTTAGATAGTCATTCTAACATTTGATCAATAAAAGGCAAAGGGTAATGATCTTTCCTAGTAGCTTTATTTAATTTCCTGAACTCAATTACCATCCTATAACCAGTTACAATTCTTTGTGGAATGAGTTCATTTTTATCATTAGGAACAACGGTAATACCTCCTTTCTTAGGAACACAATGAACAGGACTTACCCATCTACTATCAGCTATGGGATAAATTATAGTTGCCTCCAGAAGCTTTAATATCTCAGTCCTTACCACATCCTTCATTTTAGGATTCAACCTTCTTTGATGATCAGCAACTGGTTTAGCATCTGGCTCCATATGAATTTTATACTGACATAAAGTGGGACTAATGCCCTTAAGATCATCAAGAGTATATCCAATAGTAACTCGATGCTTCTTCAGAGTTTTAAGTAATCTCTTTTCTTCATGCTCTGAAATGTTAGCACTAATAATAACAGGATATATCTTCTTTTCATCAAGATAAACATATTTAAGCGTATCAGGTAATTGCTTTAATTCAAACACAGGATCACTCTTGGGTGGTAGAGGATCTCCCAAGGTTTCAACAGGCAAATTATGTTTAAGAATAGGTGCTTGTTTAAAGAATAATTCATCTATTTCATTTCTTTCATTCATATGCATATCATTCTCATGGTCTACCAAATATTGTTCTAAAGGATTAGTAGGAGGCACAGCAATAGAAGCAAGACCAATAATTTCATCTTTATTGGGTAATTCTTTATCATGAGGTTGTCTACGAAACTAAGAGAAATTAAATTCATGAGATATATCACCAAACTTAACTCTAACCTTCTCTTTAACACAATCAATTTCAGCATTAACGGTATTCATGAAGGGTCTACCAAATATAATGGGACAAAAATTATCTTGTTGTGAACCAAGTACTAAGAAATCAGTAGGGTATTTGATCTTACCACACAAGACTTCAATATCTCTAACAATCCCAAGTGGTGTAATAGTATCTCTGTTTGCAAGCTTAATAGTAACATCAATATCTTCAATCTCAACAGGTGCAATATCATTCATTACTTCTTGATATAAAGAAAATGGAATAGCACTCACACTAGCACCCATATCACATAAACCATGATAGCAATGATCTCCAATCTTAACAGAAACAACAGGCATGCCAACTACGAACTTGTTCTTATCTAGCATATCTCGTTCATTTCTAACAGGTTTAGCAATTCTAGCAGCCTCATCACAAAAGTAAATAACATGCCCATCAATATCGTCAACCAAAAGATCTTTAACCATTGAAATATTAGGTTCAACTTCAATTTGTTCAGAAGGTCTAGGTGTTCTAATATTACTTTTATTAACCACAGTTGAAGCTTTAGCATGTTCCTTAATCCTTACAGGGAAAGGAGGTTTCTCAATATAAGCAGTAGGCACAACTGGATCAATATTGTACACAATTGTTTCTTCTTTAACACTAACAGGTTCTTCATTTAATTCAATAGGTGGATGATATTTAAACCATTTCTCCTTAGGGAGATCAACATGAGCAGCAAAAGATTCACAAAAGGTGGCTACTATCTCAGAGTCAAGTCCATATTTAGTACTAACCTTGTGAAAAGCATTAGTTTCCATAAAAGATTTAACACAATCAAACTCAAGATTTATACCTGATTCTTTACCTTTGTCAATTTCCCAATCTTCAGAGTTGCGTTTAATTCTTTCCAGAAGATCCCATTTGAATTCAATAGTCCTCTTCACAAAGGAACCAGTAGAAGAAGTATCGAGCATGGATTGATCATTATGAGAAAGCCGAGCATAAAAGTTTTGAATAATTATTTCTATTGAGAGCTCATGATTGGGGCATGTATGCAACATATACTTAAGCCTCCCCCAAGCTTGAGAGATACTCTCTCCTTCTCGAGGCCAAAAATTATATATATAATTCCGATCACGATGAACCAAATGCATAGGATAAAATTTCTGGTGAAATTCCAGCTTGAACCGGTTCCAATCCCATGTTCCAGTATCATCACATAGCCTATACCATGTCAATGCCTTTCCCTCCAAAGATAAAGGGAATACCTTCTTCTTAACTCAATCTCCGGATAGACCTGCAAGCTTAAACAATCCACAAATTTCATCCACATATATCAAGTGCATATCAGGATGCGCCATTCCATCTCCTACATAAGGATTAGCTGGCAGTTTCTCTATCATACCCGAAGGAATTTCATAGTAAATATTTTCAATAGGTTCAGTAGGTTGAGGGGCAACTCTTATTGCTTCCAGTCGAGGTGAAGATACCCCAAAAAACCCCTCAAAGGATTACTTTCCATAGCGACAAGTGACAGTAAATTTCAGCACGTAATATAAATGTTTCCTTACCAAATTCCACTCACCAAAGGTGCTTCACTCCCCGGCAACGGCGCCAGAAAAGAGTCTTGATGACCCACAAGTATAGGGGATCAATCATAGTCCTTTCAAAAAGTAGGAGTGTCGAACCCAACGAGGAGCAAAAGGAAATGGCAAGCGGTTTTCAGCAAGGTATTCTCTGCAAGTACTGAAAGTAGCGGTAACAGATAGATTTGATAGCAAGATAATTCGTAACAAGTAACAAGTATAATAAAGTGCAGCAAGGTGGCCCAATCCTTTTTGTAGCAAAGGACAAGCCGGAATGAACTCGTATAATAAGCAAAGCGTTCTCGAGGACACATGGGAATTTCATCTAGTCACTTTCATCATGTTTGTTTGATTTGCGTTCGCTACTTTGATAATTTGATATGTGGGTGGACTGTTGCTTGGGTGCTGTTCTTACTTGAACAAGCCTCCCACTTATGATTACCCCTTCTCGCAAGCATCCGCAACTAAGAAAGAAGAATTAAGATAAATCTAACCATAGCATGAAACATATGGATCCAAATCAGCCCCATACGGAATAGCGCATAAACTAGGGTTTAAGCTTCTATCACTCCAGCAACCCGTCATCTAATTACTACTCCACAATGCCTTCCCTTAGGCCCAAAGATGGTGAAGTGTCATGTAGTTGACGTTCACACGACACCACTAAAGGAAGCAACAACATACATATCATCAAAATATCAAACGAATACCAAATTCACATGATTACTTATGAGAAGACTTCTCCCATGTCCTCAAGAACAAAAGTAACTACTCACAAATCATATTCATGTTCAAGATCAGAGGGGTATTGAATATCATTAAGGATCTGAACATATAATCTTCCACCAAATAAACCAACTAGCATCACTACTGGAATCAGGGACTTTGCCATCTGCCAGCTCTTTGCCGTCTGCTGGCAGATGGCAAAGAGGATATTTGCCGTCTACTTTTATAAAGCAGACGGCAAAGAACATGCTGATGGCAAAGAGGCTCTTTGCCATCTGCACTTCTTTGCCGTCTGCTGGCAGACGGCAAAGAACAAAGTGGGCCCCACTTGGTACTGCACTTGCCAGGTCACACGGGCCACTTCTTTGCCGTCTGCCAGCAGACGGCAAAGAGGTGAGGGGGGCCCCACAGTGTAACGGCGGGGACGGGCTAACGGCCCCCCTCTTTGCCGTCTGCTGGCAGACGGCAAAGAACTTTGCCGTCTGCCAGCAGACGGCAAAGAGGGGGCTTAATTTTCGCCATCCCCCCGCGCCTCCCGCCTCTCTCTCTCTTTCTCTCACCTCTCTCTCTCACACCCGCGCCCGTTCCCCTCTCTCACCGCCGCCGCCGCCCCCTCCCCGCCCTCTCGCCGCCCCCTCCCCGCCCTCTCGCCGCCGCCCCCTCCCCCCCTCTCTCACCGCCGCCGCCGCCCCCTCCCCGCCCTCCACCACCGCCTGCCCCCCTCCCCGTGGCGCACCTCCACCACCGCGGCGCCACCCCCTCCTCACGGCCCTCCTGCCGCCGCCGCCCCCTCCCCGGCGGCCTCCTCTCCTCGCCGCCGGCCGCCCTGCCCCCTGCCCCTCTCTGGTGAGCTTCCCCTGCCCCCCTTTTAATTTTTTTTTTCTGTTTTTCTAATTAGATTTTTAGTTTTCTATTTTTAGATGTTTTGCAAATAGTTGTTTAGGTGTTTGGGTAAATAGGAAAAAATATTTAGACATTTAGGTAGAAAAAAAACCTAGAAGAAAAAAAAGAAGAAAAGAAGATGAAAAAAAAAGGAAAAATAAAAAAGAAAAAGAACAAAAAATAATAATAAGAAGAAGAAACAGAAGAAGAGGAGGAGGAGAAGAAAAAAGAAGAAGAAGAAGAAGAAAAAAAGAGGAGAGGAGGAGAAGAAGAAGAGGAAAAAAGGAAAGGAAGAAGAAGAAGAGGAGGAGGAGGAGAAGAAAAAAGAAGAAGAGGAAGAAGAAGAAGAAAAAAGAGGAGAGGAGGAGAAGAAGAAGAGGAAAAAGGAAAGGAGGAAGAAGAAGAAGAAGAAGGAAAAAAAAGGAAGAAAAGGAAGAAAAGTAAGAAGAGGAAGAAGAAGAAAAGAAAAAAAGAGAAGAAACCCCGACCCCGACACGGCACCTCGACCCCGACCCGACAACCCGACCCCGACCCGACACCCCGACCCCGACACCCCGACCTCGATCCCGACCCCGACACGGCACCCCGACCCAGACCCGACAACCCGACCCCGACCCGACACCCCGACCCCGACACCCCGACCCCGACCCCGACCCCGGCACGGCACCCCGACCCCGACCCCGACCCGACACCCCGACACCGACACGGCACCCCGACCCCGACCCGACACCCCGACCCCGACACGGCACCCCGACCCCGACACCCCGACACCCCTGACACCGCGACACCACGACACCCAGACACGACACCCCCCGACACCCCGACCCCGACCCCGACCCCGACACCCCGACACCCCTGACACCCCGACACCACGACACCCAGACACGACACCCCCCGACACCCCGACCCCGACACGACACCCCGACACCACGACACCCCGACACCACGCCACCCAGACACGACACCCCCGACCCCCGACACCTCTTCGGCCTCCTGTTGACCGAAAAGGTGCTCTTCGGCCTTCCAGAGGCCGATGGGGTCATATATTTATGAATTATGAGTTAGGAAGTATATTTCCCGATTTTGTTAAGAAAAACATCATATATATTTGTGTTGATCGGGTGGATTTAAATGTGCAGTTCTTTCGGGGCTGCGAGGGTCTGGTGTTCGACGACCTCCCCATGCGTTCGACGAGCTCCGCCCCTGCGTTCGTGGGTGAGCACAAATGACATCTCCTCCTCCCCCCTTCATTTGCTCTGTTCCGGTCTTCGTGCCGATGAAACTTGCTAGCTATAGGTGTCAATCATCAGTATGCGTGACCACTATGCGTCTCCCGTTTGAAAGGGTTACATCTATAAATATGCATGCATTTGCATATTTATAACCGTGATTCTTTCGAATTGTCCAACGTTATCCATGGACAGCCTGAGTATGTGTAGATTGGGTTCGTTTTCCCATATGCTCTGCTCCGGATCCGATGCAGAATTTCGTCAGTGCCTCCCTGTTGTTCTCCGGGTACACATCCTCTCTGCTTATTGCCGAGACGTGTATCAGGAGAACAGCGGGGAGGTGCTGCCAAAATTTTGCGTCGGATCCGGAGCAGAGCATGGGAAAACGAACCCAATCTACACATACTCGGGTGGGATTAGGACCTATCTTTACCTACTAGCGTCTAGGTTGCATGGACGTAATAAAACTGACAAACTCTATTAACTGATGAATATGGTTTGCTGAATTATGTATATATTTCTTGTGTGTCCAGTAGCTAGGCAAGATGAGTGATCGTGCGTGGATGTACACCGGTCACACTAGTCAGAAAGACATGACCCATGAATGGCTAAGAAAAACCAAGGGGTTTGTGAGAGCCGCATTTGCAAATGGACAGGAAACAAACTGGTGCCCCTGTGTCGACTGCGACAACTTTCATAAGAAGTCCGAGTTTGAAATGATCAAACACCTGCAGAAGTTGGGTTTTACGCCTGATTATACGGTCTGGACATTTCATGGTGAGTCTGCCCAACGTGCCAGAGCTGAGGAGGGCCGTCGTCGCACCGACGAGCATGGTACCGGGATGGAAGACATGGTGGAAGACTTTGATGATGCTCGGGATTCGGACGATGAGATGGAGGAATCTGCAAAGGCCTTCAATGATATGTTGGAGTCTTCAAAACGTCCTCTCCACGAGCACACTGAGCTTTGTCAGCTGGATGCCATCGCACAAGTAATGGCTCTGAAGGCTCAATTCAACTTGGGCAGAGAATGCTACGACGCGATGATGACACTATTTGGACGCTTTCTACCCAAAGGCCATGTAATGCCTGCAAACCTGTACCAGTCGGACAAAATCCTCCGTGCACTTAAGATGCCCTATGAGAAGATAGATGCCTGTGAGAAAGGATGTGCCTTATTTAGGCTTGAGTATGCGGACTTGAAGTATTGTCCCGTTTGCCAGTCTTCCAGGTATGTTGAGGTAGACAACGGTATGGGTGAGAAGAGTCAGACAAAAATCCCAGTTAATGTTCTTCGGTATATGCCAATCATACCAAGACTTCAACGTCTTTTCATGGTCGAAGAGACGGCCAGACAGATGACATGGCACAAATTGGGCAAAAGAACCGAACTAGATGCAGATGGGGAGCCGATGTTGGTACACACATCGGACGCTTTTGCGTGGAAGCGCTTCGATGCAATACATCATGCTAAAGCGGCAGATCCAAGGCATCCTCGAATCGCCATAAGCACGGATGGGTTCAATGTGTTTGGTATGATGGCAGCTCAATACAGTTGTTGGCCTGTATTTGTCATTCCACTCAATCTCCCCCCCGGACAGATTATGCAAAGAAAGAACATTTTCCTGACGTTGATAATTCCGGGGCCCAACTATCCGGGGAAGAATATGAATGTGTACATGCAGCCGCTTAAGGATGAATTGCAAGAAGCTTGGGATAATGGGATCAAGACATACGACGCCGCTACAAAAAAAAACTTCCTAATGCGTGCGTGGTACATGTACTCGATGCATGACTTGCCGGCGTATGCGCTATTCGTTGGCTGGTCTGTGCATGGAAGGTTCCCGTGCCCCACATGCAAGGCAGCTCTTGAGTTTCGTCGGCTGCAGGCGGGTGGCAAGTTTTCTTGCTTCGACATGCATAGACAGTTCCTGGATCCTCGCCATAAGTTCAGAAAAGACAAGAAGAACTTCATCAAAGGTAGAGTTGTCAAAAACTCTGCACCACCTGCGTTGACAGGCCAACAGACCCTGGATCAGTTCAACTCTCTCGAGCCGGATCCGGAGCGTCCAGGGTATTTCAAGGGGTATAATTCCGAACACGCCTGGACTCACAAGACATGCTTGTGGGATCTGCCTTACTTCAAAGACCTCCTTTGCCCACACAACATCGACGTGATGCACACTGAAAAGAATGTCGGCGAGGCCCTCTTTGGTACATTGTTCGGCATAGAGGGGAAAACAAAGGATAATCCTAAGGCTAGAGTTGACCAGGAGGCTCTATGTGATAGACCGCTACAAAATATGCGACAACTGAAAGGAAAGCAGAACTGGACGAAGCCAAAGGCATGGTTCAATCTTGGAAGGCCAGCTATGAGGGAAATTATCCTGTGAGTGAAAAAGGAGTTGATGTTCCCCGATGGGTATGCAGCGAATCTAAAGAGGGGAGCGAGCCTTGAAAAATTGAAAATATTTGGTCTCAAGAGTCATGATTGGCACATATGGCTTGAGCGGGTAATGCCGGTGATGTTGCGTGGCTTTATCCCTGAGGATGAATGGCTAGTACTGGCAGAGCTGAGCTATTTCTTCCGTGTTCTTTGTGCGAAAGAACTATCGCCTGGCTTGCTAGAAGAACTGGAAGAGTTGGCGCCGGAGTTGATCTGCAAGTTAGAGAAGATCTTTCCACCGAGCTTCTTTAATCCAATGCAGCATTTGATTTTGCATCTCCCGACCGAGGCACGATTGGGGGGGCCCGTGCAGAATCGTTGGTGCTACGCAACTGAGAGGATGCAGAAGACGCTTCGAGAAAAATGTAAAAATAAACGTCGAATTGAAGCATCGATGGCCGAGGCATTCATTACTGAGGAGGCGGCAAACTTCGTGACAGCACACTACGAAGCCAAAAATCGTCATTTGCATAATCCGAAGCCTCGGTACAATGCTGGCGACCCTAAAAAGGGTGGATCCAACCTCAGCCTATTCAAAGGGAAGGTCGCACCAGCCGGTGCTTATACTTCCTTATCGATGGATGTCGACGAATGGCGGACCATTACGTTGTATATCTTGAACAACCTAACAGAAGTGTGGCCGTACATCGAGTAAGTTCTCGGTACATTGTTTCGCAACCTCTAATTCCTTTGAACTGCTCTTATTCCCGGATATTTGATACAGTCGATACGTCGCCAAATTCTCGTATGGAGCGGTGATCCAAAAGGATTCCGTCGAAGAGTATGAGCTTCTGGCAATGCATGGAGGCAGCTATCCCGGTTTCATCTCTTGGTTCAAACAAACGGTAATTTCCATTAGACCATTTCATTTCTTCGTCTAATTTCCGGCTAATGCAACAATCCTTTCGTATTAAACTTGTAGGCTAGTTCAGAGTCTATGGACGCCGAATTGAGACAAGTCGCTAATGGTTTTGACTATAAGGTCCGTTCATTTGACAAATACGACATCAACGGGTATCGCTTTCGTACCTATGGCAAAGAGCTATCTATGGCTGACCGAAAGTCTACAAATTGTTGTGTCTCTGCTATCGGCGAAGGAGGTACCGAGTATTATGGAAGAGTTGAAGCAATTTATGAACTTCTATTCTATGGTGCAAACCCACCGAAATCGTAGTCTTCAAATGTTATTGGTTCCAGCCGAAGGAGACTAGAAGGACTCATGAACATCTAGGGCTAGTCGAAATCAAACAAAGCACCCATTTGGATGTTCCCGATGTCTATATTACGGCTCAATAGGCAACCCAAGTTTTCTATCTACCGTGGGCCTGCCAAAGTGATCCAAATCTCAAAGGTTGGGATGTCGTTTATGAAGTGCCGCCACATGTTAGACCACCTCCCCCCAATGAAGAGGATTATGAACCTCACATTAACCCAGACACATATGAAGGAGAATTCTTCCAAGAAACACGTCTTTCCAAAAAACGTTTCAAGAACCGCTCTACTTCACCTCAGAACATTGAAGTAGACAGCGGTAGTGAATCCGAGCCTGAACCGGAACAAGAAGAGCCGGAACAAGAAGAGGTTACTGCTGTGGATGACCTGTCAATGCTTGACCGATTACGTACATGAGGCCTTCCACATGTTGATGCATTTATTGATGATGATGATGAGCACGTCATTACTGATAGTGATGATGATGATGCATTTATTGACCCCGAAGCATATATAGACGATGATGATGCATTTATTAATGATGACGATGAAGATTAATATTATAGTTCATGTCAGGTATTCAATTATTATTATGTACATATATATTATTAATTGGTTCAGGTTAGGTATTCAATTTTTTATTATGTTCATGATGATGATACACTTAAATTATATTCATGTCAGGTATTCATTTTTTTAATGTTGTACTAACTTCGTTTACTCTTTGTCATTGCAGGTGTTGACAGATGGTGGGCGCGGGTCGAGAGCGCTCCGAGGCTCCTTCCTCGGCGCGTGGTGGGAGGGGTACTTCCATCCCACCCCACCACCTCCGGAGAGCGCTGGATCTCAGTATGCAGACACCGGCGGGCGCTTCTTCTTCGACCGGGAGAGGTCCGGGGGGGGGGGGGGAAGAAGGTTGGTAGAGGTGGACGTGGCGGCGGGAGAGGTAGGAAGGCTGCTACTACGCCTTCCTCGCCGCCACCCCCAGCTGATTCACCCGACCACAGGAGTGCTCTGTCTGAGATGGAGCAGCCTGAGGTGCAGCCGTCTCGGACTCCGGTCCACGAGCCTCAGGCCGACGAGCCTACGACAGACGAGGCTACGACAGACGCGCCTACGGCCGACGAGCCTGGGGCCGACGAGCGTCGGGCCACCGAGCCTTCGTCCCACGAGACTGGGGATCACGCTGAGTCGTAGCAGAACCCAGGTGCGGGCTCGTCGAGTGGCCGTGCTGAGGGTGGCTATAGTTCTGATAGCTATAGCGAGAGTGAGTGGGTTGAGGGGCGCAAAGTCTACCAGCGTGGTGGTACAAAGCTCCCGCCCACCCCGGCGACCCCCGACCAGAGGTGGTTGATTGCGCCGCAGGGGGAGAAGTAAGTGCATTTACTCTTTTTTAACCTTTTGTCTTCACGTTTCTTCGAATATCTAATGCGTTGGCCTTGTCATACTGCAGGTCTTGGACACACGGGCCTGGTTGCCGCAAGCCCAACAGTGTCCTTGGCGTGATTTGTCGCCAGAGCTTCCCGGGGTGGGTCACGTTGCCCGGTGAGGGCCGGGTTCCAGAGCTAGGAATGACCTGGGAGCACTACTTGGCTGCCCCGGCCCCGCCGGGGCATAGGATCGGCGATGTCGAGTGCCACACGGTCGCCGACATTGTGATCCAGACGTTTTGGGTAATTTCTCCTTTGCCGTCTACGTTGTGTTTTCTTCTTTGATTGGCAACCCTAGTGATTGTACTAATCCGTGTTTTCTTGTTTGATTGCAGACCTTCTACAGGTGTGCTGAGGGACAGGAGGAGGCCGCGGCTCGGGTTATCGGCAACGAGTGCAGGCGCCTACTTCAAAACTTTCGGCACGAGGCTCGGACGCAGGCTATTCGAGACTACTACGCCTCGACTGGTATTCGGAGGAAAAAAGAGAAGTGCCGCCTCAACTATCTGAGTAAGGAGAAGTACATGAAGGTAATTACCTATTCTTAAGGCCTTGTACTTAGTTCCTTGATTTGATTCATATGCGTAGCGCTCAAATTTCTCTTGCTTAACTTAGGTGCCCCCGAGATGGTGTGCGGATAGGATGGACTGTTGGGAGGCGTTGGTGGATGAGTGGTGCACTCCCCAATGGCGCAACGTCCACGACGGTGCAAAGGAGAAGCGTGCCCAAATGAAAGGTGTCCCACACCATCTAGGCAGCGTCAACCTACGTGGGTTCGGGGAAAACTGGGTATGTGGTTTGCTTCATGATTCATGCAAATTCATTCTTCATGCTAGCTTGAGCCCTTAACTAATACTCTGTTCCTCTCTTTTAGGTGCGGCACAACAAGGCTCCAGTGCCAGAGCTGTTCGACCTCTATGCCATGTCCAATACTGCCTCGTACAAGAAGGCCAAGGCATTCTCTGAGTCTGACCTCGATGATCCAGAGAAATTCAGCAACCGCGCCTCCCACAACAAGCTTGTGAGGTACAGAGACGAGGGGAAGGCGAGGAAAGGACCGCAGTTTAACCCGAGCCAGCAACCTCTTGATCCAGAGCTGGTGATGATATCTGGTGGCGGGAGGCACCATGGCTTGTTAGCCATTGGGG